>VSDK01020374.1:359972-408071 GCA_009767595.1 Symbiodinium kawagutii
ATACAAACATACAAACATACATACATACATAGATACATAGATACATAGATACATAGATACATAGATAGATAGATAGATAGATAGATACATAGATACATAGATACATAGATAGATAGATAGATATATAGATAGATAGATAGTTAGATAGATAGATAGATAGTTAGATAGATAGATAGATAGATAGATAGAGAGATAGATAGATAGATAGATAGATAGATAGATAGATAGATAGATAGATACATAGATAGATAGATAGACAGATAGATACATACATACAGACAGACAGACAGACAGACATACATACAGTTTTGTTTTTTGTTCATGTATTTTTCGTAGATAACTTTCGATATTTTAAACATATATCAATGTATTGACATTGATTATTAATATTCATTTTTGGACATTGGATACCAGGAAATATGCACCAAGTTTCTGACCAATGATTCACCATCATTCATCATCAGTAACCATCATTAACAAGGAATTTTGATTAGCCATTGCAAGCCACCATCATTGACGCTGCCAGGTGCAGCCGATGTCGTGACCTTTGGAGCAGCTGTGGCGGCCTGTGAGGTCGGACGGTGGCGGATCTAAGGGTTTGGAAATGGGATGTTTTGTTCCCTGGGCTGGTGGGTTTTAATAGGCTAAAAATATGGGGAATGTGAACTATAGGGTTTGTGTACGGCTAATAGTGGCTTTACTAGGGGTTTTAATAGCTATATGTGTTGTTTTTTTAAGGTTGGAAGCATCTAACTATGGGGGTTTATAACAACTATTTGATTGCAGCGTCTTTTTTAATAGGGACTGTAACCATAGATTGTGGTTAAATATAGAGGATGATAATCAACAATTGTATCTGCTGTTGGTTTGATTAACATGTTTCATTTTTCTCAGTATTTGGGATGGATGGCTGATTGACTGAAATAACGGGGTGGTTCAACCATCAACTTGATACAGCCAGCGATAGGTGCATCAAATTCAGCACCGTTCTTTGGATATGTTGGATGCATTGATGGTTCTACTGGTTATTAAGAGTATGTAACAACCAGCGTGTAATGATAAATGGAATGGCGGTTATTGAAGCTTGTTCATGCCTAAGCCAGTGGTTGTATGTACTGATGCATTTCATGCTCGTTCAAGAATCGATTGATAATGGATTTCAATGAATGGATGTGTTGAAGTTAGTTTTATACAATGAAAATGATGACATTGTGAAGCATGACATGGCTAGGCACCGAAGCTAAGCATGACATCCGCTTGCTTGGGAAGTGATCCCTGGGATTGTGACTGTGCCGGTGTTCCTCCCTGTTATGTCAGACCAGCCTTTGACCCCCATACAATGTATAGAGTCCCCCTAAACCAGGCCACCAAGCGCTAGAAATTGCAAGGGATTCATCAATTTCTATGGGAATGAAGCGCTGTTCAAACAAAAATCAACTACTATCAGCCACAACTACTAGCCACTCTGAATTAGCCACTCTTTACTTCATCATAGTATCAAACACAATCATATCAACCACCTCTAGTAGCCACTGTGATAAGCCACACCTGTTGAGCCAACCGTTGCTGGAGTGGAACAGAGCCAGGCCGCTGGACGTTGGACTTTGGCTCTGCAAGTCTTGGGTGAAGCCAAGGTCAGCCGTGGCGGGCAGCACATTTGGAGCATGAAGCCCTGGTCGGTGGCCTGACTGACATTTTAAGGGGTTGAAAACCATTGAGAAGGGATTTATGATCATTTCTGGGGCTTTTGTTTCATCCAAAAGCTATACATTTCTAAGGCTTTGAAGCATTATGAATTTCCCGATTGGTGGTCCAAATGCTGTAGTTGTTGGGATCGGAAATGGATGTATCACAATCCTTGAGTACCACAATTGTGTGGAAGCGGGTGATGCAACTGCCCTTGGGATCGTTTCATTGCTGGGTATTGAAAACCATCCCAAAAATAGTGGTTTCTCAAAATAGGGGTACCCCCAAATCATCCAATAGTAATCAGTTATAGTCATAAACCAACCATTTTTTTGGCACCCCCATTTTGAGAAACCACCAAATGATACTGGTTGGTGGTTTGAAACATGTTTTATTTTCCCGAGTGATTAATTTACCAATTGGTTGGTTGACAAGCATCGTTTTCGTCGGGGTGGTTGAGCACCACCAACCAGGAGAATTCCCAGCGCAGAAAGCAACAAAGCCTGGATCAATCGAGGTAAACGAATCATTGAAGTGCCCACCTCCACGAAGCCTCGGGTTGGGTGTGAAATATTGGGATCCCGCATGTTGGTTGGTCGTCTCGCCTATGGGTTAAGGGCTCCTGTTCACTAGCAATTCTAGATGCTGTTACAGGTCATGCTTTGGTGATTTGCTAGATTCACACCATTGGTTTGCAGATAAAATGCCAGCAAACCACCATGAATGATGATGAACCAGCCACTTTCCTAAAGGTTCCCATGTGACCAAATCCTATGATAGACGCCCCCCTCGCAGGTCGAATGGCATTTCCGGCACCCAACCTGGGGTTCTTGAGTCTTGACCTCCGTTGCAGGGGAACCCCCAGCCACTAGTGCTAGGTGAGGTGATGCTTAGAAACATGTAAACATCTATGAATGGTTTGCTGATACCAGTGCTGTGGGCCTAGTGGATTCATACACGCACATGTTCAACAACGCTACTGATTTAATCATACTACATAGATGGTAAGAGTGGCAATGATTTTGAACATTGCTGTACGAATGTGTTTTCATGTCGGGTCATCATTTTTTGAATCTCATTGACTCATTGTCTTTTGTGCTTGCTAGGTCCCATCTCGCGACAGTGCAGAAGTTGCTCGCTGCCAGCGCTATCCGTTGCTTCAGGAGGCTCAGATCCAGCTGAACGACATCTGTTTCAATGCGGCCATCAGTTCCTGCGAGAAAGGCCACTGCAGAGCGCCCGCTGTGTCGATGTACTGCTGGGCTTCAAGGGTCGACCTGTGTCAGGGCCGCTGCCGCAAAACATCAACTGCTGTGCCATGAACATGCGATGAACCATTGGCCCCCAAATAGGTTGCTATGGTTTGACGATACTTTGAGCATCTTTGAACCACTATGGTGGTCAGAGTTGTTCACATTGGTTGGTTTTATGGTCCATCGGTAGTAGGGATTGACCAGCGGCAGGACCGCATTGTTGGTACGTTCACCTTGTTGTTTCTTGGTGTTGGCCGTTGATTTTGATTTCACAGCATCTTCACAGGCAGCACTTGGAACATCATGGGTGCGGGGTAGTTTGTTGCAAGTCACAACGTATATATTTGCAATTTATCGTTTCTTGGTCCTGGCATGGATGTATCAATCGATGGATGGGGCCAAGAGGGAATCGACCAAAGTTCGGGGGCACGCTGCTTCTGGAAAGGACCAAAAGCCTTTGACCTACAGCGATCTGTATGCAGTATGCAGTCATTAGTCCGAGGAACTGGGTGTGAGATGATGTGATGATTTCCAGATACAGTCGTATTGCATGATGTGTGCGTATCATGTTTGCATATGCTGTGGGTTGTGATTTCTTACCTTTCAACGAGGTTTATTGGACGCAACCCATGCGGTTCCACCCATTGGTCCATGTTTGCTCAGCACCAGGTAGCTCGTGGCACATGGCTGTCCTGATCTTGGATCAGATGTCTTCAGCATCGGTGCAGGACGGCCGCGCCTTGGGTCACCAGCGTTCCAAACAACCGACGGCTGTGGTGATACAAAACTGGCTAAGTTCAACGGGTTGATAGTGGTTAATAAATGTTAACAACCATTAGTAGTGGTTAATAGCGGCTAATAATGGCTAACTGGCTGGTGGCTTTAAATATTGTTTGTTTCCCCAGTAAACTTTAACAAGTGGTTGGTTGACTAGTAAGTGATTTTATACCGGTTGAAACCACTTACCAATCCTTTTTTGCCGATCCTTTTGGTGACCACATGAGAAGCTACGCGGCCCGTATGCGAAGACCAAGGATGACTATGTCAGAGCCCACTCAGTATGCTGAGGAAAAAACCCAACATCACGAACATCATTCTGGGTGCGAACCTGATGACCCAACCGCTGAAGAACCAAACTATCCACCAAATCCAACCGGGCACGTGGCCAAACCAACCTAAAACAATTGAACCGCTTCTCAAAAGCCACCCCGGCTGGCCTCTGATACTGAGTGGGAACATGAAATCCATGGGAGTGCCAAAGTTGGGACATATGGCGGCCAAATGTATGCGAACATTTCTGCAGATCCGGTTGAGAATCGGAGGATTGATCATTTTCGGCAGTCCAACGTCGGTTGATAAGTTGGGGACCGTTACAACCAGTCGTCAGCCTATAGTCCAAAAAAAGTTGAACACTGGAAACCCAAACCAGCCTACCACCAGCTTGATTCGCAGGCAAACCAATCGCCAACCACCACTGCAACATCCGAGTCAACCCTCCGTCCCCTGTACGTCGCAGCACTGCCTGTGGCCAAGTCCAACTGCTTGGCAGTTGGTCAGCAGCAACTGCAGCAGATGCTTCGGCTACCGCTACCTCAGCTTCAGTCGGGACAACTTCGCTCACCGGATGCTCCGGATGCTGTGCAGAATCGAATGCTTTGGTTTCCAAGGCATGTTGAGACGTTGCTACCATCAGTGTCCAAATGGCTTCATGAACCCCTTGACGTGCCTCAACAGCATGCTTTGCAGCTGTCCACAAGCGATCAAATGTTGGGGGTCGCATACCATTAATGGTCACCGCAGCTTTATCAACCAGGTCATTATGAAAAAAAGCCCAATGCTCAACTTCGGTCTTAGCAGCTTGCAAATCACCATGTGACATGACTTTGCAGACTTGGATGCGGCCACCCGGCACCTGAGCAAGGACTGCCTGAATGCGTCGCCACAGATCAACATGGGAATGAAACTTCTTACCTTTAGCTGTCTGGGCCAAGAGCTTACGAACTCCCTTGACGACCGATGCATTATCACACCAGATGGTCACTGCACTCTGAGCGCGAAGTGCCACTTCAAGGGCAACCAGCATTGCCCACAGTTCACCTCGGTAGGCAGTTTGGATGACTCCTGGCACATGACCAGCCCCCAAAAGCACATGTTCATAGTGACCTATGTCACCTATGGCTTGAGAGACCGCCCATGATGAACGTCTGAGAGCTACATGTGCATGCTGCAAGCACGAACCATCGATGAAAAATTGCAAGGAACCATCACCCTGTTTGGCATTAGCAGCACAGGCGTTCATGTCCGGTTCCGGGATCATAGTGAATGCTTGTTGAACTTCCACCATCTCAGGCAAAATGACCGGCCAACCATGACATGCGAGGCATGACGGCAAGGCAGGCACAGCATCAAGAACTGGTTGTGGCACCCTAGACCGTGCTTCCTGAAAGTGAGGGCAGACCCAGACCCGGTGATGAAACCCATCACGCTGCTCACACCAGGGGCATTGGTCCGTGACATCATCTTGGAAATGCGACCTGCCCAAGGTAGTAAACAATGTTCCATCAAGGTGAGCCCTCATCAATGCTTGATCTGAAGGCTCGAACTTGCCCATCAATCGCTGAACTTCCTGCAAATCCGCTTTGTGAACTCCTGCCAGTGTATCCCGGTGAAGGACTTCAGTTCCAACTGTATCCATCCAAGCCCATTTGCATCGAGCCACCAGCTCTTCCCAGGACACGAGGAGCAGGTCAAACTCACCGAGCTGGTCCTGAAACAAACCTGAAGGCAAAAGTGACCAGCCCAGACGATCAGCCCGACTGCTGGTGGATTGCACTCCCACTTTGCTCATTGCCCGTGGCTTTGCCCCCCACCTACAGATTCAAATCACGAGCTGGTCGATTAACGTTCCTGACCAATGAGGTTGTTTGCACCATCATGACTGATCCATATCATGGGGTAAATCTCCAGCTTTATCTATTTGGATCTCCCACTATTGGATATTGATTGCTTAATCCTAATCCCTTTCATTATCATCGGTGCTCGCGAAACCATGTTGGATCATAGTGGCACGATGGGCTGAGGCTTGATGGGTAGACCATGTGGCTGCGCAGGCAACTTTGATCTCCTACAACGCGGCCATGAGCTCCTTGGTTGGCAGGTTGGCTTGTTGAGGGGCTTGCTGAGGTCAGATCTTGTGACCCGGGGTGATTCTTTTGGTGGTCAATAAGCATGGCGTCGTGCCATATGCCCCAGCTGCAAAGTGACGCCATTCTTCGAAAGGAACCATAACCGCCCACGCCCAACAGATAATGCAGGATATCCAATTTAGCTTCTTGGCACATCAGCCTCAGCCCCAGCTGCAGAGCTTGAGGTGCGTGCGCGCAGTGCATCAGTTGGCAAGCTGCTCTCAGACTCTTCGTTCCTCTCCCTGGCATCCGCTGGAAGGGTCACTCCGAAGTTGGTTGCTTTTAGACCAGGTGAGTTTCGCATGGAGGGTACCTTAGGGGGTCTGGAAGGGAGGGGTATCTAAGGTATACCCCATAGTTTCGCAGTGTTTGCGTTGCTCACTTGTTTTCAAGTTGTGGTTGGGTGTTGCCTTTTTGATCGTTGTTGTCATCATTGATGTTTCCACTGCTGCTGACGCTGCCAGACGGAATCAGTCCGTTTACTTGAAGTGAAGTAGTTTTCTAATCGAGTTCAGTCATACAGCGCATTGTGCGAGCGTCCTTTCTGAACGATGTCCATTACCAAAAGCTTTGGCGGGTCGCAAGTTGAACAGCGGTTGACAGGAGAAACCGAAGGCGTACTGATACTGTAATGAACTTTCTAGTTAAAGGTTCCGCTTCATGAAAGTGTACGAAAAGAAAGAGCACGCAAGGACCCGCAAGGATGTATAGAGCTTCCTATGCATGTTTTATTCAGAAACACTTTGCCACATCCCGTTTGTTCAGCACAATGCTATTTCCTTCAGGCCTTGTAACTGTCGATTTTTGTGGATTTGGTGCTGCTTATACACATACAGGTAACATCAAGTAACACATCTAAGGTGCATTGGGTTTTTCCCTCCCAGAAAAGTGTACCCCCCAAAAAGGTGGTTTCCCTTTCAATAATGCTTACAAACTTGGATGGTGGTAGGTACCAATGTGGCTATGGACTAAGACTGTTTGGCTGCCGATAGCTCGCCCACCTTTCAGGGAATTTGCGAATAATTGGATCCCGTTAGACGCTGGTTGGTGGTTGAAAACTTTTTTTACACGGGATTATGTTGGTTGACGATGGTATGATGGTTAAACAGCAAGAATAGTGAATAGTAGCATCGAATAACTGGAGCTTTGGAGCAGTTTTTGATGGTAAACCTTCTTTTGAAACCTTTTTTGATAGCTATCAACATTAGTTAACCAAACTTTGGAGCTGTGAACTCATTTTCTTGGGATGGCTAGGCTACCGCCAGTTGAGTCTTACAGGAGGTACCACTGGACCTCTCCGTGCCCCGTGCCGCATCGAGGCACAGGCTAGCGGGGCAGATACCTTCAGCATCAGCGCAGCCGTTGGCGCGTGCGCGAAAAGACCCTTGGCTAATGTCGGTCACACATGCCGAGTCGGTCTTTCTCAAGTCATAGGGGTACCCCAAATAGTATAATATTTTTTGGATTTACCACCCATTTTAGCATATCAAGCTATGTTTGGATCAAATCAGCGATAGGTTTGGGGGTTCCCTGTTTTGAGACAGCACCATGTTAAGCATCAATGATGGAGCATGATGAGGGATGATGACCGACAGCATGCCAACAGGCACATGCGATGGTAGGCAGTCGGAGAGAGAGAGAGAGAGAGGGAGAGAGAGAGATGAAGAAAGAAGAACAAATCATCAAAATGATGCTTGATGCATGGTGATTGAATGTGATTGATGACTTGAATATAGTGGTGACAATATTTGCATGGTCCCTTCGAAGGGTCAATAGAGGGATGTTCACAACCGCTAAAATGACAAGCTTTTGCACTGTGTTGGCGATCTTGTGTTTTTAGTTCAGGTTGTGTTTGCAGAGCTTGTCCAATGACAAAGACAGAACTCAAGCAATGAAGGGGATGAGTTGGAAGGAGGCGTGGAGATAGCAAGAGCAGGTCAGAGCAATAGTGTGAGAAAAGGTCGCTGCTATATGCTCCTATAAAATTTACTTTTTTCCGCGCTATTTGGGATGGTTGATTGGTTGGCCAATATTCTTGGGATGGGTTAGAACCATCAAGCGGATAATTATTACCTGTTCACTCTCATCAACCATCGAAAAGTGAGCCTCGCCAGGTTCTGGTTGTAAGCCATGAGATGGATGGTCTCTCTCAAGCACTCATGCTGTCATGGGAAGGATTATGTTGTTTTGTTTGCAGTGACGGTGCTTGGAGGGTGCTGAAATAGGTTTGGGGTAGTCCCCAGACATCATCACTCACCAGCAATTGTTTTTTCTTTGAATGGTTCATGTTGTTCTGCAAAAGGCTCCATCGGCTCCTGCATGTTGTGTCACATTTAGCTAACGCATGGAGAGAGAGAAGGTGTCAAAGCAAACATGATGTCACGATTGCGGTTTCAGCATGCTACATTAGTTTCGCAGATGCTATTGCTTGCTTGCAGCAAGGATTGCCGGAATCCAAGACAACAACAGTCATCAACAACAGCCAAAAGAAATAGGCGCAGCAACGAACAGCAATCCATGAGGCTAGTGTTTTGACATGTTTCGGGCATGACTAAAGGTTGGTTGATGATGGTTGGTCCGATGCACAGCCTAAGGTCGTCAGTGGGAGCGAGCCCTTGCTATCGCTCAGGGTTTTGAGGAGACTCTTGGACAGCTGCATCCATGGATGATGGACGATGGTTGTCTCGATGCTGGGGTGGACTCCCTTATAGATAAGATGATTCGACACTTGTTTGGTGGTAACAGCATTTGATACATCTATTTACAGTTGGATCATGTTGGATGGTGATTGCATAGGTGAAGATATCCACCCTAGAAGGAACGGCTGGATTACCTGGTGATCTCTCGATCAACGCCTGGGGAAATGGGTTTTGGGATGGCTGGCACCGGTAGCCATCCTGGGAAGTAGGGGTAGGCCGATCAAGTGGGAACATGCCTTGCGACTCAAGGCAGGTAGGTGCAGCTAGATGCTTCAAGTTTCCTATGCTCCCCGGCAATATGTCGGAGTTCTATTCGACTAGCTTTGAATATTGGTCAATATATATACCAGCGAGATCAAAAGCGTAAGAATAGTTACACCAAACCAAAAAACGTACCTTTTTTCAAAATTCCTACAATATCTCCGGGTTACATGGGAAAAGTTACACCACTCCGGAAAAAGTTACACCACTCCGGAAAAAGTTACACCACTAGGAATTTCTCCGGTATGCTTTTGGAATTTCTCCGGTATGTTGTTTTTTCTCCGGTATACCCCGGTTGGTACAAGTGTTGGGGAAATATCTATCATTACAATGAAATTATAGTCAGTTGATTAGCAAATAACATGTAGGAAACTACCAAGCAGAACACCGCCAATTTGGGTTTGCCTTTGCAGACTCTGCAGGTTGTCTTTTTTCCAGGATCTCACTCGTGCGGTCGCTGCCTGAAGTGCGTATGCAGCAAGGCTAAATACAAGTCCAACGTGCGGTGGATTGTCATTCGAGGGGACACACGCCTTGACAAGCGTGCAATCACACCTACAAATCCCTCGTCCATTTGACAAGAGTCTGTAAGGATGGATTCAACCCAGTTGGTAAGCCTTGCATAGTGCACGAGGCTTCTGAATTGGTGGAATAACATATGTACTTTCGCGTGCAAAGGGTACAGGGGCTCTCTGTTTGTCAGAGAAATCTCTGCACACTTCCCAATTGCACGGAGTGCTGCTACCCCATGCTCACCGATCAGCGCTGCATCAGAAGCTGCAAGCCACGCCCCGCCCCTGTAGGAAGGCGCAAGGCAGCATTCATCCGGCGCCTTGAGTGAAAGGTGACGGAGCAAATGGCAGCGGAGCAAGTGGTAGCGGAGCACACGGTAGCGGAGCATGACTTACATTAGCCAAGTGGCACCACTATGACGATGAAAGGAAGGCGAGCATCTTGACCAGCAAACTCTTCAAGCCACTCATTTGTTAGAATTTCTTCTAACCATTCCCAGGATTGCACAACCGAATGCGCTATTCACATCGATCTATCCCAGCAGAACGATCAGATTAGTTTGTGACATTTGCAAAATTGCCTAATCAGCCCGAGGGTCCATGAGCAGAGTCGTGGTTGCACCCTTCTGCCAAGTGCCCTCTGGTGTTTCAAGGCTTGACCTCCATGAGAGAGACATCCTTGAAATTGTTTTGAAATACGGTCTCTCCTTGGCAATGTGGCAGGAAACAAGACACGGTCATCAAAACAGGGCCAAACAAGGCTTGCGCAAAAAAAATGAAGCTGAGAAACACGACGGGCCTTGCAGAAAGCCAGCCACTTGCTCGTTAGGCTTTCCATCCTCGTGTCGACTCCTCCTCCAGGTTCGAACTGCTGCAACACCACGAAGGTCGAGGCAAGGAAGTACCTTCCGGCACCTAGGTGCCACCCATGGAAGAGGTCAGGCTTAAATTGGCTGGGAGGGTTGGCATCGTCGCAAGGAAGGTCTTGCCAAGGAGAGTGGCTGTCCCATGGGCATACTCCTGCAGCAGAACCCATCGTAGCTTCCCAAGACGGCTCATCACTCATATCGGTGTAGTGATAATTTTCCCGTCCGGCAAGGCATATGTGGCATATGCCAGGGCAGGACATGGCCGATTCGCCTCGTTTGGGCTGCCTCCTAAAAGACCTCGACAAATGACCAGCTGCGATTAAAAACGGCCAATCGCCCTTGACCCCCGTCACAGCGGTGCGCAACGTCAAGGTGAACTCATCCATTTGCAGTTTGACACCAGTCTCTGTCAGAAACAGCAAGTCCTCAAGCACAAACTGCATAGCTTCATCCAAAGCTTCTGGGTTGTTTTCGTAACTCTCCTTCAGCGCGGCGAAGCATAGCCAACGAGTGATCTCCTGCAGTGTGTTCGAGGCCACGATATTCATGAACACAGCACCTGAGGTGCTGCCTCCATGCACATTATATCAGTCAAGTGGCTGGCGCACCCATCCTAACGTCTCAGGCAGCTGAGCAGGCTTAACCATCAAAGGTGCAGGCATGCTACTTTACACGCATTTTTGCAATTGAGATAAATGCAATCAAGACACAGGTTCAACCGCTGTGATTTCTTTTGAAGCTCAGGAGGCTGTTGCAAAGACTTTCTTGTGCCACCACCAAGCACTGGTTGCCAATTGAGCAGCATAATTGGCAATTTCTTCTTGCCTGGTCATCCAAAAAATTAATCTCGACTTGCAGGGGCACGAATTTAATTTGTTCACTATCATATTGTATGCCCAGTGACTCCGCCCCTCATCTCCATGAAGTTTAATCGGCACAGTCATCCGAAGCTCGTTGGGGCCCAGTTTTTCAAAGAGCTGGTGTTGCGGATATTGAGCATGAAAACGGCTCCAGTAGATGGCAAACTGTTTCGAAGATTCTTCCACAGACTTGTGCGGGAGGAGCAAATCCAGCCGCCCAGCACGGTGCAGGGCCAGGATCATTTTGGAAGGTAGCAGAAACGGATACCCTGAGCCGCGCTCAGGGTGAAGTACACACAAGTAAGCAATGGCACATCCCACTATTTTGCCAAAGTACTGCCATCATCTCCCACTTGACCACTGGAGATCTCCACGTCAGCCCGTAGCCCCACTTCGTCCAGAGCTTTGAAGCACTCTCTGGCCTCAGTGATTATAGTGTGGTCTGTCAAGGCAACACACCCCAGATTCTAAATGTGAAAAAACAATTGAACAACCATAGCTCCAGAGAATGTGTCAAAGATAGCTGCATGTTATACGGCTGCAAAACAATGACTTCTATAAACGGCTGCGGAAAAATGGTTGCGACATGAAAACGGCTGCGAAGAAAATGGCTGCAAAAAAAGATAAAGAAAAACGGCTGCGAAGAAAATGGCTGCAAAAAAAGATACAGAAAACATGGCCGAAAAGAAGTGTTACAGCAAACAATCCTGCGAAAATATTATTGCAAAAGGGCGGCGAACAACAGCTGCAGAGAAAATTTGTGGAAAAAATAAGGTGGCGGCAGCTAGCCTGCATATTAAAGACAAATGGCTGCATGGAAAGTCTGCAATTGAGAAAAACGGCTTCGCAACAAGATGACAGCCAAGAGAACTAGCAAATCAAACGATTTGAAAAATAAATGCCATCAAGGGACAGCATTCAAATTTCCCTTTGCCAATCTCTTCAATACCGGGTCGTTGCGTTCAAAACCATTGGCCCGGTCATCGTCCAGGATTGCGCCCGCATGCTCCATCAGCTGGATGGCAGGCGCCTGGGTAAACATGAATGCTGGATAGTAAGGATTTTTTTTGGCAACTTGAATGCTACCAAGAAACTCCTCGACCAAGGCTGCGCGCAAGACTTGTTGCAATGCTGCTAGCAGGGCCGCTGCGCCGCTTCGAGGCAAATCTGCCCGGCTTCCAGGATCACTGTAGTACAGCAGCCAGTGGATCACATGTGTCCTTTGGCGGTAAAACCGTTGACACCTGAAGCAGAACTACGCCATTTTGGTCGCCAACACGCTGTCTGCAAGGTGAGCCCTGCAATTCGAGCTGCATGCACCCACTGAGTGTTTAGCAGGAAGATGCTAGCTCTTAAACCCCTCCCCAAAAGTTGGCGCCACAGGTGTGCTTTGACCGGCTTGGCCTGCAACTGCTTACCGTGAAACACTAGTAGTTCAACACTTCCAGTTTAACATCTTGGTACTGAACCATGTGCAGTCAGCCGGTCAGAATCTTTGTTCTGGCCATGGTCCCAGATAGATGCATGGCAACGATGTCACTGGCCAAAGGCTGCCACACAATCACCGGCACAAAGCCAAAAGGATTGATACCCAAAGGGTAGAACTCAAGCAGCTGCAAGGTTGGAACTTGTAGCACTGAGAAGTGAAAACTGGGTCTAGTCAAAACAACTGTTACTCACACTCCCTTGCAACTGCACAAAACAGTTTGCCATCTGGAGCTCTCAGATGTATCAAATCCTTGGTTGGCGATTGAAAAATGAGATGGATGGTTAAAACAAATCACAACACAATTGAAGACAGTCCAGCACCAACAACATATGTTTAGGAAAAAAAATTTGAACAAGCAGCGGGATCTCTGCTTGATCACTTCTTCTTCGTAGACTTTGCGGGTGGTTTTTCATCCTCAGCCTTGCCCTTCTTCGTCTTCCTCTTTTTCGTTTCCACAGGGGCAGACGGCTCTTCAGCATCAGCTTCAGGGTGCTCAGCGTCTTCCTGCTCAACTGCAGCATCAGGTCCACCTTTGCGCTTTGGTGCCTTTGCACCGCCAGTGCCTTTCTTCTCACTGCAGAGCAACTTGTAGCGCATCTCTGCAGCCAGGATTTTGACACACCTGTCCATGACGTGCTCAAGATGTCAAGTCTCTATATGGACTTGTCAATCTTGAATTTAAAAACATGTCGAAAAAATGGTGTCAAAAATCGAAGGCTTAAGATTTCTGAAGCAATATTTATGGCCCAGGGACGGCTGACGAACTGACTCTTTGGCCTTTGCGATCATCTCTTTCAGCCTCAAGTGCAGCAGGCCGAAATCATTGGAGCACAGCAGTTCTTTAATTTGTGTCAGATCAATCTATCTTAAGTCAAATGGCGTCTCGGCGCTCTTCTCCCCAGTCGTAGAAGCATGGCTGCATTCAGCCAACTTCTCAAAGGACTTCTCCAGATCGCTAAGCACAGACTTCATGTCAGTGACAAACCTCGTGTAGACGAGGAATTTCCGATTACATCAATTTATTGCCTGAAGCCGCCAAGCTAAAAGTAATATATGCAGCAGTGTAACTGATTACTGCGCTCAGTCTTCATTCCGTCCACAGCATTGATCCACGTGATCACCATACTGGCTTTGGAATGGACAGAATCCGTGAAGGCTTCGAGGTTCTGCTGAAGCGCTTGGGGAGAATCCATTGGGACAGCCCCATTGGTTCCAGGTGGATGCTGCGGATCAGACTCTGGAGGCAAGTCCATCAGTCCAGGCATGGGCATTTCGCTGGGATGCTCCTTGCAAATGGGTTCCAAGATGCTATAATCAATTCACTAGACCCCCCCCAAAAAAAATGAAACAAGCAAGACGTTGTCCTGCTCTGGATCCATTTCCACATACTTGTCCATCTCACTCCGCTTGATCTTCACAGTATCGCTCGTTTGAACGAAGTACTCCGTCAAGCTGGAGTCGTAGCGATTCGGCCTGCAGGGTAAAATGAAGTAACAAAAAATGAATGGATTGATTTTGGTTACCTCACCTGGTCAGGAGGGACTTCCATCGTCCACAGTACAGCTTGATCTTTGCCACCAACGACCTGGGCATCTGACTGTTGCAGCTGTCTGCTGATATCATGTGCATTACTTAGTTTGTTGAAAAAGAGTACCTAATGCAGGCTAAGATCTTTGAATAGGACAAATCCTTTTCCATCCGTTCTTCAGTGTACCAGCCGCCCTCCAGTTCCTCTTCGCGGGCAGTGGCACGTTCCTTGATCTTTACCAGGCACTTGGTAAAATCTGCCTGCAGGATCTTATGGAAAAAACAGCATTAAAAAAACAACACTATATTGCTCATGGATTAATTTCTAAAATGAAAGTTCAAAACAAATCGTGGTGTAAAAAGAAATTTGGACACAACTCCGGCCCGAACAGCTTTGCGAGTGGCGGTGTTGTTGTCAAAGCCGTGGTTCTTCAACGCCTGGCAAAGAGCCAGCGTTAACTGCTGCCGGTCGCCGCTTTGCCACTGTTGCGCTATTTCCTCGCTCACGGCGAGTCTGCCCTTTGGAGTCTTTTCGCACATGCGTTTTATAAACGCATGTACAGCGCTTGCGAGGTAAGTTCCTGGTGCAGGTAACCCTCAAGATGTCAATTAAGAAAAAAATGAAGAATAACCAAAATAGAACTTTAATAAATTATTGAACTAAATTGGTTTCGAACAAGGTCCTTGTGCTCGAGGTCAAACATGCTTGCCAGTTCTTCTTCTCCTTCTTTCATCTGGCCATCTGCAGGAGCAGGGGCAGCAAGGGCAGCAGGTTGACTTTCTTTCGCCTTTGGAACTGCTTGGAGGTCAGCGCTTGCCTGTGTCGGCACAGGTGGTGGCGTGGGAACAGTTTTCTTCAAAACTGCTGGTGGTTGGCTAGCTTTGGTAGCGCCAGCTGGCTCCACTGGTGTCGAAGGTGCTGTGTGGTCAACTCCGGCTGGTTGTGGCGGAGGTGGTGGACTTGGAGCTGCTTTACTCTCCGGTGTGAACACTGGTTTCTGAGGAGGAGTACCGCAAACAGAGCTTCCAAAGGCTGCTTGGAGTTGACCCAGCTGGGCCATGATGAGCTGGCAATTCTCTTGCAGCCGCATCATTTGTTCAAGTGTGCTGGTGTCTGCCTTCGGGGTTGGAGGTGCTGCCATGGCTGGGCTGGCCTTGGCTGCAGTAGGGCTCCCAGAAAGATCCTGCACTTGACTGGGCTGTGCTGGATTGGGCGGTGGTGCCATCACAGCAGCAGCTTTGGGTGGAGCAGGCATGGCTGCACCAGGAGAAGCTGCAGGAACTACCATCTTCGGGGGGCACGTCTTCACTGCAGTCTTGGGTGCTGCACTCTGCGGTTCTTCAAATCCAAGAGTCAAAGTGGGGCCGCGGAGCAAAGCATCCTCAGCTGGCACAGTGTTGCTGTCACTCTTTGGTGGTGGCGGCTGCTTTGCTTCCACCAGAAGTTGTGGCGGCTGGCTTTCCTGCACGAGTGTGGCCTCAAAGCTTTCGGGTTCTGGTCGTTGGCTTTCGTCAGGAATCAGTCTGCTTGGGCAGCCATCAGTATCACCAAAAGCCGAATCTTCATCTGATGACATGAGATCAACCGTCTCGACCTGAGTGTCAAATGATCTTGAACATGGATTATATTATTTAAAACAAATGCATAACACAAGTATGTTAACTACTTCATCCAAAAGACGCTTCCACCAGAAGTAGTGACCTGGACCACCTCATCCTTTGTCAGCCCGGGTCCGTCGCCAGAGTCCTTTGGCGCAGCACTGTCCTGGCACACAACCACATCCAAGTGCTACATTGAAAAAATAGAAAAAAACGTACTGGTTTGATGATTTTTGGGTATTCTCCTGGGAGTCTTCTCCGTCCAGTTGGGTGTCATCTGGCACTGGTTCAGACTTTGCTTGTAGCCATGTAGCCTTAATGCAATAAATGGGCAAAAAAAAACGCAAGCCATTGTGGTCATCACAACTTAGTTTCGAACAACTGATTCGTGGTGATCAGCAAGGTCATGGCCCTCCAGCTGCTGCTGGTTCTCCTGGCTTTCAATGATTACCATCAAGGATGGAAAAAAATCCAGTAAACATGAGTCCTCCAAGTACTTCTTAAGCTCTTCAACGTTCATCGTCTCCAGCTGCGCAAGCACATCAGCTTCTGACTGCGCAAGGACTGATCCAGCAGGCAAAGCAGACATGTCAACAACTTGGGCTGCGCCAGACACCAAAGTTCCGCAGCTCCAAGACTTACTGGCCAATCTCTGGTGCGACATTGACACTCACAGAGCTCTCAAAACAGCTGCGGGATAAGAAAAAGGCGACTCATTTACAGCGTTTTGCACAATGCTGCAAGTCAAAAAGCAAAAATTGTGCTGTGAATGCACTGCGTGATCATGAATTGGCACTATTATGACGACTTTTTGGCCAAAATGCTTGTAAACATTGAAAATTGTGATGTTGAAGCAAAAACAACCCCATACAACTCCTAAACATCTGATAAATGTGAAAAATGTCACGTCGGTTGTCCCCATTTTGGCCAAAATGTCAAACAACCTCGGATTTTACCCAAAATGGTGGAAAAATGTTCCCCAAAAAATGATTTGTTTTGGTGCCCGGGATACGGGATACATACACCAAATCAAGGAATACATACACCAAATTCACACACCAACTCCGGTATTTCTCGCACTTTCTCCGGTTTTTCTCGCACTTTCTCCGGTATGGAATTTCTCCGGTATGAATTTTGAATTTCTCCGGGGGATACATGAATTTCTCCGGTACGTTTTTGAATTTCTCCGGGGGATACATGAATTTCTCCGGTATCTCCGGTTGTTTTGGTGAAATTCTATGTTGTAGAGCGATTTTTGGACTTTATGTTGTTTTTTTTCCCCTTTTTCATCATGAACCCCCCGGAAAGGCTTGCGGAAACACTTTCCTCCATCTGGGTGGAAGATTGAGATGCTTGCTGCCCCTCACATATCGCACAGACTCATGTAAGCATGCTTCGGCCCAATCATCCTTGTCGTCCAGCTGGTTGTAAAGAGTTGGAGCATCGAATCCACCAGGAGGTGGCTCAGGCAAACAAGGCCAAGACTCCTTACCCTCGAGCAGCTTGGGCAAAAGGCGTTGAACCCGGAGACCAAAGCTGATTGGGTACGACCTCAAGTGCAGAAACCAATTTTAAAAAAAATGAAAAACAACACTCACAAAAGCAACAGTCGAACCCTTGTCAGGAAGTGTCCGAGTCTTCCACTGTGTCTGCTTGAGGAATTTGGTTCCAGTAAAGGTCCTTTTTCCATCTTTCATACCTTTCTTCGTAGTCTCCAGCTTGGCTGCCCTTCGAGCAGCTGCCCGAAGTTTGCCACGATCCAGCGCACCTACGGCCTTTGAATTTGACCAGGCTCTGTGACGTTTCCTTACAAGGAGGACGATGGCAAAAGTTACTTTCCAGGCCACACAAGATAAAATTCTATTTGCAAAACAAGGCACGGGCTCAAGGAGCCATAGTGCCTCATCCACCATGCCACACGCCAGGTGCGAAGTTTGACCAGTATTGCTTCATAGCGGGGATACCATGGCAATCTGGAGCTTGCCGGCTGCTCCACCATCCATGTTCCATTCAGAGCAGCTGTGATCAAAACGAGCATGCAAGATCTGCTGGTTAGCAGATTTGCTACCTCAGTGACATGAAATTAATGATTGTTGAATATTTTCACCTCTTAATTGCAAGTATTAAATCATGATTTGATATTGTAATCGAGTAGCCTGCACATATGGAAGCCATGTCCGGCCCCAGGGTGTGCAAGGAGATCTGCCAGACGTTGCCACATTCACAGCGCTAAAAGAGGAGCACACAAATGCTAGGAGCACAAATGCTCCTGTTGGGCTGCTGTTCAATAACACCCAAATGGCCATCCTGAATGAGCAGCA
Source organism: Symbiodinium kawagutii (assembly GCA_009767595.1). Classification (NCBI taxonomy): domain Eukaryota; class Dinophyceae; order Suessiales; family Symbiodiniaceae; genus Symbiodinium; species Symbiodinium kawagutii. The sequence continues at coordinate 378,234 of VSDK01020374.1, forward strand.
GTTCAGGTACTGCCCAAGCTTGGAAACGTATCAGCTAACACAAATTAAGCAAATTGCAGCCAGGAGACGCCATGCCACACGCAGTCGTCAAGTCGAAGGCATTTTGTTTGAGTCGTCTCCCACGAGATGCATAGCAGGCATCCTCACCATACTTCAGCTCTAACTGGGCTGTGGCTACAAGACCCATGCGAGTGCTGCGGCCCACCCGCCCATCCCCAGCGAAGAACTCGATGCATTCCCAAGCCTGCAGGCCATGAAACATGGTTGCCAGAAAGTATTCCACCAACAGACTTGCACCTTGCCTGGGGCACCATTGGCATCGAATCCAGGTAAAAGACCAAAATGATCAAGGTCAGCAGAGCCTGTGCTGCTGGAACTGCGTGGTTTGAAAGTTAGAAAGCTTTACACTTTATCCTGCCTTAGGAGCTTGTAGCATGATCAATTTTAAGACCAATCGATCCAGGTGCTCTTCGGAAGGCACTGCATGGTGGAATGCCATGGCGTGAAACCCCCCAGTTTGAAAACCAAGGCTTACTGGACTATGTTGTTAACTTACCATTTTTTTTGACAGGTTTTTTTTGCGGTCTTTGTTTCTGTATTAAAGTTAATTTTAATATGTATGATTTGTAAAAAATGATGGATATACTTCTATTTCAACAAGACTTGGGTTGACAAACAGCTGCGGGGCAAAGAGGTAAAAAGGCTGCAGAAAGCGACAACTGAAGGTGGCAAAGGCTAAACCTGGCAACATGCAGCAAACAAGCCAGCGTCGCCTCGAACACTTCGAGGCAAAGGTCTTCTGGTAGCGGAGCCTCTGGTAGTGGAGCGCGGCGCAACTTTGGCAGCAGCTTGCGCAGGAACAACTCTGGCAGGAGCAGCTGCAGCGCCAGCAAGCCGTTGAGCACCACGAGAGCGGGCTGCAGCTTTGACCATACCTGTCCAGGGGGAAAAAAAAACCATTGAACAACCAAAGTTTGCAGCAAGTGGCAGTGCAAGCTGCGCAAGCTGCAACTTTTTTTTCCTCACCGTGCAGCCAGACCATCCGAGATCTTCAGGAGGTATGTCGCCGCCTGCTGCGATCTTTCTCCTTAGATCTGTCCTTCTTTTTCTTGTCCTGGCTCTTGTCAGTATGTCGTCCTCGGGCTCTGGGCGACTGGGAACTCTTCTTTTTTGAGGGCGCTCCCGCAGGTTCAGGCACAGCTTGGGGTGGCGGTGGTGCTGGCATTGCTGCAGCCGGTCGCGGACCGATCATCATGTTGTTGGCCTGCATGTAGAGGAAGAACTTCTCCATGGCTGCCTGCTCTGAAGGTGACACCATCAGTGGAGTGCCGCCAGTTGATCCCACTCCAGAACTCACAGGTCCAGGTGTAGAAGAAGCAGGCAGGCCAGCAACAGCACAAGCACCTTCCAGGTTGACTGCAGGCGCCTTCGGCATCACGTAGGGAGGCTGGATCGGCGCGTTTTTGGGCGCCAACTGAAGGTCACCTCAGACAAACAAATGGGAAACAAAAAATCAACTTAATTGATGTTAAAAAAATTGTTTCCGGAAAAAGTATGCAAACACAATGCCAAGTCACGAGGAGTGCGTGCAGGTGTTGGCACTGGCTCTTCCGCAGTCTCTTCAGAGGACTCACTGCTCCCTCTCCTCTTCTTCTTGGTTGCTCGTGCTGCAGGTGCTGGAGGATGCAGCAGTGGAGCGCTTGGAGGTGGAGGGCCTAGTGGCTGTGCACCTGGGGTGAACGGAAGCCATAAGAAGGCCTGGACCCATTGTCCCGTTGGCATCTGCTTGGACTTGGGCATGTCGGACGCCACAGATCCCCTGGGTGTCGTTCCAGCAGGTCGTCCACCAGAACCATGCCTGTCAACAGCAGCTGGCAAATGAACTGCAACTGTCTTAGTTTAACAAACATGCACACGCACACACAAAAAAAAATCTTGCAGTAAATTGCATCCAAGTTGCGGAGAAGACCCTTTGCCATCTTTGCCTTTTCCAGGCTCCTTGCCACCACCTTTCCTGAGGGATGCAACAGCTCAAGCAAAGCGTTGGAAAAAACACTGCGGAAAAAAAAACTCCCATAGTGAAGCCGAGATTCCCGGCCCCCCATCTGTTGTGGTCCCAGTCGTCATCTCCATTGGCCATGGCCGGGGCCGCCGCAGTGAACCACAGAGACCCCAAACAGGTCTGGCTTGAACCAAGAGCATTGCACCAAGTGTGGCTGGCAACACTGCTGCCAACAGGGTGAACAAACCCAGCACTCACAAGTCGGCTGCTGCAGAAACTCGGGCCTCAAAGTTTGGAGCGCTCTGAAAGGCAGCACAGCGCGCAGCCATCAGCAGCGCAGCGTGCAGCCGTCAGCAGCAAAGGCGCCAGCTTACGCCATGAGACCTGGCATGCATGGAATGCACACTAGTGTCCAAGTGGTATTCAAGGGCAGTTGTTTTTTTGGCGCTCGGTTTTGACAGTCGCAGTATCTCGCCCTTGATCTGCGGTCAGGTCAGTCAAAGATCCGTATTGGATCATCTTCTTTTGGGAGTGATACCCTCTCACGCACCATGGTAACATTTTTTTCGTTAAATTTAACAGTATTAATTTCTAAAGAAATCATTTCTAATACCACTATGCGAAGGGAAGGTATCATAGTAATTAAACAGTTTTGCTGGCATCAAGGCTGATCGCCTTCAGGCAGTGCTGCATGCTGGGATTCCAGCAGCTGCAGAGCACAAAAGGGGCTGCAGATGGCTGCGGGCAGCAGCTACTTTGCATCGGCACTGGCTGCCATGAACTTCTGGAAGGCATCCTGGGCAGAACGCTGCAGGGTTCCAAAGCATTGCTCAGCCTCAGGGGTGTCAGCCCAAGCTGGTCCATGCTGCGCCCAACGCTTCGCCATCTCACTTGCCAAGAACAAGTTCGTGGCAATGCCATTGAACGGCAATCCAAAGTAGAACTTCTGGGTCTTCTGCTTGGACTTCGCGTCCAGGACCATGCTGAGGCCAACCGCTGGAGGACAACGAGTCCAGTAGGGGATCACCCGCATCCATGGAGCAAATTTCCTGAGAATGTGTTGTTGGAGAAAAAAAAACAAACAGTCTATCATATTGAGTTGAGGCACGTGGTGTGCGCAGTTTCAGTCTCCTTGTCGTAGGTGACCTTGTCAAATTTCGACATGACTTTTTGAGCTTCTTGGCTGATCTTCTTGTCCACAGTGAAGTTGTCAGCGTTGTAGGTTCTTCTTTTTTTCTTGGCAGGGCAAGGCACAGCATCGGCTGCAGCTTCCTCAGGAGCACTGGTCTTTGCAGCAGCCTTTGCTTCCTCCATGTCCTTCTTCTTTGTGTTTTTTTTTTCTTTGCCACTTTGGGCTCAGCGCCACCACTGGCTTCACTTTCGGACTTGCGAGGTCTTCCCTTTGCTTTGGCCTTTGCCTTTGCTTTTGCATTGGCTTTGGCCTTTGCTTTAGCCACGGGTGCCGGCTGCTCACCAGCAGCTCCAGCCTCAGCTTCCTTGCTCTGGCCTTCCTTCTTGTCAGCAGCAGCCATCGCCTTCTGCTTCTTAGCTTCCTTCATCTCAGCATCACGGATTTCTTTTGCTTCCCTTTCCTCTGCGCGGACCTTCAGCTGCAGTCGTCGCAGATCTCCTCCCCCTTCAACCTGGGCTGCGTCCGCCGCCAACTCGTCTTCAGCAGCAGCAAGACACTCAGGAAGATCCACCTTGGGCACCAGATTGCTGCCACAAGCAGCAGGAGCAACTTCTTCCTTGACCACCGGCTTCTCAACTTCACATGGTGGTGGCGGAGTAGCAGCTGCAGCAGCGGTGTCTCCAACATGTCCTTCTGGGTTCGGACATTCAATCTCCATAGGGATCGTCGGTCCAACATCTGCAACAGAGCCTCAAAAAAAACATCAGAAAACAATGTTGGAAAGTAAATGAATGTCGTTGATAATTGCAGATTTTGGAAGCCAAGCTACCCAGAGAGGAACTTGAATTTCCCTGAGCAAGGGCAGCTGCTGTCTTCTCAGCATCCTGCAGCTTTCTTTGTTCCTCGATTTTCTTCGCCAACCTTGATTCAACACTTGTATTGAAAAAAATCAACAATTGCAACAATCAAAACCCTCACATGTTAAGTATAGCTACAAAACAGTTGCCCGATCATTCAATCACAAGCTTAAGGATTATCCAACCACCTGGAACTTTAATTTTGCAAGAAACAGCTGCGCAGCCACTTTTTGACGGAGGGTCAACATGACCAAGGACGTGGGGTAGACTGGTCTGGCTGTTGACCTTGCATCCACTGCAGGTGGCGGTTTCGTCTCCTGCTTGGACAGCTTACTGGTGTCTTCTTTGGCTGCCTCTTCTGTCAAAGCTTTGCTCTGTGGCTCTTTCGCAGAGTCCTGCGAGGACAAAAACAAGGTTCTAGTTGAAACAGATTAAGCTAAACAAATTAGGAGCCCACAGCAAAGCTTGAACACAACATTGGGCTGCACGAAAATGACAGCAGTAGGGGCCTGCGAGAATCAAATGAAAGGGGCTGCAGGGACCTGGTGTTGGTTGAAAATAGCTGCGGTGATCCAGTCCAGTTGATGCGAGGAAAATCTGAATATGGCTATGGCGGCAGCAGCGACCGTTTTTTCTTTAGATGACATTAACCTCAAAAACTGCAGGCATTACATCGACAAGGCTGCAGCATTCGTTGCCAAAAAACTAAAGACAATTGCTAAAAGGCCTGCAAGGCAAACTGCTACAGAACTGCAGCAAAAAAAATTGCCTGCAAGTTGCTGCAGCGGTTGCTGGACTGAAATGCTGCAAAAAAACATGAAAACAAGGACCGCAATGAGTGTAGAAAAAAAACTGTCCAAGATAGGCTGCCAGAAGTGCACTAGCAGCAAGCAACTGCAGTTCTGTAGTGATGGCTGCTGGACAAAATGACACACAACAAAGATTGGTTGCAGAAATGGCTGCAGGACAATATTCTGGACAACTGGTTGCAGAAACGGCTAAGGAACCAAATGCTAGACAACCAAAAAAAATTTACAGAAATGGCTGCTTGCACAAAATGTTTTGCGACAAGCATGGCTGCGGAAATGGCTGCGCGACAAGTAGGCAACAAAGATGGCTGCAGAAGCGGCTGCGTGACAAGATGTTGGACAACAGGTTGCAAAAACAGCTACGGAACCAAATGCTATTAATCTACAGAAATGGCTGCAAGACAAAATGATTTGCAACAAAATATGGCTGCGGAAATGGCTGCGGAAATGGCTGCGGAACAAGTAGAAAACAATGATGGCTGAAGAAACGGCGGCGTGACAATTGGATGATTAAAATTTGCTGCAGAAATGCAGAAATGGCTGCAGGACAAAGTACATGTTACAACAAAAATGGCTGCAGAAACATCGGCCGAAGGATTGATGCGGAAAAATGCGAAAATGGCTGCAGAGTAGCAGCAGACGGCTACTACCAAAAATGAATGCAAACCCTAGAGTGACAGCAGCGAAGCAAAAGGCTGCGGAGACGACAATGGCTGCGCATCAATCCGTTTCCCACATCCCAGGCAGCAGGTCCTCGTGAACTGGCTTGGGCAGGCGCCACTGCTTCAGATTGACCCCGAAGTCGATGAGCAATGACTGCAGGATGGCATCCTGAGCCAATCACATCCAAATCGTTTAAGTGCAGTTCAGAGAATTTGAGAACAAGGAAAAAAACTAGTGCACAGTACCCGCTACCATGCAGTCATGTCACGGTCGGTGGCTTGGGTTTCCAGAGGTAGCCCTTCAGCACCCCCAGAATGTACCTGATTGACCAGGCTTCATCCCGGATTCGGGAAAAAAGCGGGCTCAAGGTGTGCATCTTGTACAGGTCATCAAGCTCGTTGATCATCGTCTCGACACATGGGACGCCATCTCTACCAACTTCTCCAGATTTGCTCATCTTCACCAGAAGTGGTGAGAGAACAGCACAGTTCACTCGCAAATTGCCCACAGTCTTCGGGCACGATCCTGCAGGCACACGGGGCGCTTCACCCTTTGTCTCAGACTGCTCCAGGATCAGGGCACCGTGGTCACGGAGGCGCTGCCGCAACAGTGGGTTTGCATCCCACTTCTGGTGCAAGCCTTTGAAGTCGCTAAAGGTCACAAACTTCGGAGGCGAACCCATGGCTGAGCCAGAGGAAACTTAAGCAACAAAGCCTTGCTAGAGCCAGAAGTCTGGCAACAAACATGTTCGATTTCCAACTCAAGGTGCACTGCAAGCTTTCAAGGCTAGGTGCTTGCAAGACTTGGTGGCACACTGCAGACTGGACAAGCTGTAAACTTGCCGGTGATACCAGCAACATGGTCACCCAGTGGCGCACTGGGCTGGTGTTCAAGAAACGGCTGCAGGGATTGAGTTCCATGGCATCATGAGTTCTCAACATGTAGGAGGAATACAGTACATAAGAGGGATACGGGATACATAAGAGGGATACGGGATACATAAGAAGGATGCGGAATACATAAAAACAGGATACGTAAAAGTTACACCAGAGCCGGAATACGTACACCAACTCTGGAATACTTACACCAAGATCAAAAACGTACCTTTTTTCAAAAAACGTACCTTTTTGCATTTCGACGAGCTAGCTGGTATATATATATACTACTTAATTATTTGGCAACATTGCACATTAATATAGAGCTTTATTTATAGTAATGGGGTTGAATGTGATTCTACCCATCATTTGCTCTGACAAGTAGAGTCATATCATGTGGTCACTCATGCCTTTAGCTCGTGTGTGGGTGTTTCTATGTCTATGCGGACACGTTGGTTTGCTCACCAATCGGCATAACTCGTTGGCGCTCTCGTGATCTGACGTTTGATCCCGTTTCATGATTATGCTAGTTGGTTCATTGATCATCTTTGTCTTGGGATGGGATCAGCAACCATCATTGAGCCACTAGATGGACCATCATTAGCCATCATAAATCCAACTTTTTCACCGTCATCAACCATTATTTACCTCCGATTTGTCTAAGCCCCTCACCTGAAGTGCTGAGGCCCGACCTTCCCACCTTGGACATGCTGTCGTGGAGCCTGCCTGCGCTGCAGCGGTCAGCACTGCTTCCAAGAGTCCATGGAGATGCTTTGGTGCCCTGGCAGGGCCCCTCACAAGGCCCAGGTTGAAAAGGTTCCGGGAAACGCGGACATGACCACCTCAGGCAAAGATACTGAAGGCCTGGATGGCTTATACCCACTAACTTAGGTTTTTAGTGTTTTTGGGATTTGATTGATTTACCATATAACCACTAAAAATATATTTTAGCAAGGGATCTATAAGCCAGCAGGGAAGAAATAGGTCAACGAAAATAGACCAAGCAGTGATGTAAGCACAGGTGACCGTTTGAGTACAGTGTGCAGGCCATCGACCGCCACAGGACATCAATGAGAACTGGTTCTTCCAAGGCCTTCGCCCAAAGTTCTTCACAAAATGTTGTACAACCATGGTAGGTCATGGTAGGTCCATGATAAATAGCCCCCTACATTTGGATGGTACATTACCAGCTATTTCTTGTTAAACCACTGGATCGTTTTTTTAGAACTGGTTTGCTCACAACACGGTGTAAAAAAAAATAATAGCTGGTTATTGGTTATTGGCTTATGTTTTGGTAGACCAATGGATCCAACATGAAACCGCGTGTCATCACAGGTTCGGCCCCTTGCTATCGGGTCGATGCTTTGGCTGTTCATGCCCTGATGGCACGCGTGTGGTTGACCGCTATGATTTGCCTCGTGGGGAAAATCCTTAACAATGATCACTGCATGGCATCATCTTTCCAAGTCGCTTATATAGTATACAATGCATCAATTCACCTCCCCATTCGATTGATTAGTTTACCATCTACAGATGTTCATCAACATGCTCGGCCTTTAGGCAACAGCTGGTGGCAGGATTGCAAGAAGTTTCCGCCATTGTCATTTTCCACCCTGCGCATGTAGTCCAGTGACTAGTGACTGTTTCAATGTTGGGGATCTAATTGCGGTAGGGACAAACTTCGCCAACAATTACAGGATCCAGTGCTCATGTCAAGCTGTTTCCGAGTGTTTGTCAAGGTCTTGCTCGAAAAGGAATGCTTCGGCAGCGAAGAACATGTTGACAAAAAGGGATGTGATTCGCAGTGCGTGGGGGCAGCGTTGCCAGGTAGGTGCTAACGGCCCTGCCATTTGACAGTTCAGATTGCAATCCACGATGAAATAAGCGTAAAGTAGCTTGAGCTAACGACTCATGGACCATTGCTTTCAAAATCTAACAACAGATGTAACAGGGCATCAGAGATCATTAGTGCATACACAGCTTCATTACTTTGATGCTGGGAATTTGATGCAGAGGCCCAGTTGCTAAGTAAAGCTTACTTGTACGGTAAGCTTAGCAATTTCAGAGGTTGATTCGGGTTGAGCATCAACAGCCTGGACAGCCAGACATTATCCATGGATTGTGCGTAGGAAAGCGCGGGCAAAAGAAAAATCTGGTGGTAGGTCGATACCCTTCACCCCTGATGAACTTCCCTCAACAACCTGGGCGTACCATCACCTCGTTATTCTCCATTCTGGTTGGTTATCACCTGCTATCACCCTCCATCCCTGGTTAAAGCCTTGATCCATGGCGCCATAGCTGCGCCAGCGCTGGCCCCGCAGATTCCAAGCCCAAAGACCGCGAGTTGAAGAAGAACGCAGCGGCCCTTGCTGCGGGAACCAGTCACCGGATCGCAGCTCCAGGCTGACAGTTGGCCATGGGTCAAGCAGTTAACCAACCAATAATGGTGGTTATTACCCAGCCAACTATGACCAATGGTGAACGAAATTAACCAAATAGTGGGGGATTTCCAACAACAATTATAGGGAAAACAATGGTTAATAGAAGGGGAACCAGGGGTGCGGAGTTTTGACCCACAGTTCAATTAAGTCAGTGGCTTTCAGAGGTGATCGCATGTGATAGGTGAGGAGTTGAAGGACTGCTATTGGGAGGCTGTTTGGGATAGTCTGCGAAGATGTGGATGGGTGATTTGCTACTGGGGATGTCCAGTTGCCCTGTCACCAAAGAGGAAGGATGATCTCAATTTGGGTCCTTCTACCTGGAAACTCACCCGGTGAAACACTAGTTATATAATGATTAAGGCTATTTCATGATGCAGTGATAGTGGCAATGGCCTCAGCCCTATGAAGCACATTTCTAACACTAGGAACACCATTAACCATGGCTATCCATTTTCAACCGTGGCTGGGGATGATGTTGGGTTCTTGGTAGCTTATGGGGATGTGCTTGTCAAAGCTTGCACTTCGGTGTCAGCCCTGTCCGTGGCTCACACCAGTGGAGTTGAGCATGCACCTAGTTTGCGTTGGTTGATCAGTTCGGGAATCTGTTCTAGTTTGTGCTTTTGAACATGTTTTACTATCCCTAGTAATCATTAAAAAATGGTTGACTAATATTGGGTTGAAACAACCAACTAATATAGTTCAAACAATCGCTCGAATATGTGGGGAATGTCATCATTCATCATGCATTTTGATAAACTAGGCTGAGATGACCGTACTATTTTGCCATCACATCCCCTCAACTGAAAAATGTGTTTCCTTCATGGAAACAATATGTTTTTGTATCTTCATATACGTTTGTCAAATGTATTTAAGATTAACTGTTGTATCTATGTATTTTCAGTCAATGTATATTCTTTTTTAGATATATACTAATATGTTTATATATGCACATGTTAATTTGTTTGTTTTTTGGAGGCATACATATGTTTTTCGGGCGCGGCACTATGCATATGTATTGGCATAGGTTTATGATGTTGTGTGTATGTATGCTGCCGGTATGTGTTTGTGTGTGTGCTCATGCATGGGGGGTATCATCTATGATGTATTATAATGAATGCACTTCCACGTGCCACTGAGGCTCATCGTTTTCCGATTCTGGTGAGTCAGAGGATGCTCGAGAAGAGAAAGCTGGGCGTGAAGGTGGCCAAACCGCGTTGGTGAACCAGAATCTGACAAGATACCCACAAAGATTTGATCATAGATAATGATGTAGTAACAGTGGCAAAGTGTTGATATCCAGCAGACACAATTAACGCTTTGTGGCAATGGCTTAGTAGCATGTAGGTAAAGGTACAGAAAAAGATAATGTGCAGTAACACCTTGGCTTGCCCGTTTGCGCGCAAGCATCATGTAGAAGCCAGAAGTGAGGACTTGTCTAGAGATGATTATTTTGGGATGGGCTCTCAGGATACCACCTGCACTACTCAAGTAGATACAGCCATGAACTCGAGTCCATGTTTGTATTGCTAGCTATTCAGACATTTGTAACCAGGATGAGCTACTGAATTGTGGGCACCAATGTTTATATTCGATTATCACATATTATCAACCATGAAGAGGGGATGGTCATGCCGAAAGCCAAAACTACATTTGATATGATTAGGAAGTTTGAAATGAAAGCACTTAAGCAGTCGAGAAAATGTTGACAATGTTTTCTGTGTAGTTACTGACTTTGTTTTTGGGGCATGGGTTGAGGTATAACCTATCTAGCCAACGACAGAAAAGGGGAGCTGCAAAGCACCAGCTTGATGTTCAATGTGTGTCATTATGTTCCGTATGACCATTTGCCCAGTGCTTTGTTTTGCTGGGCCACTGTTCGTTTTAAGCATTCAATCTTCGAGATGGTGATAGGGAGAGAGGGATAGCTGCACATGTTTGGTTGTTTATGTGGTATGTATATATAGCCTCGTCCGACCCTTTGCAACTGTAAAAACCCGAAATGGTATGGCGAGAAGTGTAAATTCCTTGGCAAAATTTTGTCGCGGAATTCATCATCATCATCATCATCATCATCATCATCATCATCATCATCATCATCATCATCATCATCATCGTCATCGTCATCGTCATCGTCACCGTCACCGTCATCGTCATCTTAGCATCCACATCATGCAGCAAGAAGAAACGAACGTTAACATGCCCCCCCCCCTAACCCCACCCCACCCCATGCGTGACGTAGCATCCACAGCATGAAGCAAGTACCCCCCACCACCGCACCCCATGCGTGACGTAGCATCCACAGCATGAAGGAAGTAGACACGAACGTTGCAAGTATAGTTGCAAGGGGTGGGACAAGCCTATATATACTGTACGTGTGTGCATGTATAAATTTCAACATCGATGTACAAAGTTGATGTAATTTAGAGCAAGTTGACTGATGTAGTTCAATTTGACTTCAATTTCAATGCCAGGTAATTCGGAGTCAGGGTATGTGATGGACTAGAATGTATGGTATGGTATGCTTTGCTATGCTATGCTACGCTATGGTTTGTTTTGGTATGGTATGGTATGGTATGGCATGTATGTAACTAAACCTTATATTATGTTAAGTCATGTAGTGTCACATAATAATTTGAGGTAATTCAATGTAATGTCATGCAATGTAGTGAAATTTGATGTAGTGAAATGTATGTAATATATGATATATATGTGTTGTATGTAATGTGTGTAATTGTAACATATGTAATGTATGTATTGTATGGAACGTGGTGTAAGTGTAATGTAGATGCAATGTAATGTAATGTATGAATTGTACTGCAATATATTGTATGGCATGTACGTATGCATTCCAGAATGTACACACACATGAAAGATTTTCTAGCAACCCCAAGAGTTCAAAACACAACCAAGTACATCCTGTATAACGTTTCTTGATTACAGTAGCTTCAGTCATAATACAGGATTGGGTGAACATACAGTAGCTTCAGCACCCCACCCCCCGCTTCAGCTTCAGTCTCAGCTTCTTGATTACAGTAGCTTCAGTCATAATTTCCTACACTGGACGTACCGCGGTGCTGCCAGGCAGTGAAGTGTCACCCAGGCCTTCCAGCTGACAGCTGAAGGGAGGTGCTGGTTGACATGGCTGACAGTGGTTCTTATGATGGTGAATTGATGATGAACTAGCGAATGTCAACTATTGATGTCACTGGTGATGAACTAAATAGTGATGGTTCACTAATGATGGTTGTTCGCTGGTTACTAGCGGAAAAGCTGATGATGGTTGACGATAGCTATGCAATCATTTTCTTTTGATTTGGAACCAGGCCTCTTAAATGAAAGGAACAGATAGCGATGGCCAAGGCAGTGTTTGTTTTGCCAGAAACGGCTCAATATGTGCTGGTGCTGGTGCTCATTGTTCGTTATGATGGTCAACATTGATGTCGATGATGGTGGTGACAGTGATAATAGCGGTTGACAATGGTTCCTAAAATGGTCAGTGATAACTAAGTGCTTACAGTAGTAAATCACCAAAAGCAAAAAATGTTCCATGGTACTGGCAACGACCAACAATTTATATACCATGTTCATAATTTGATCATGGTTGGGGTGAACCCGAAACAGCCTACCAGCAGCTGGGTGGTGCAAATAGGGTGCCACAACATCGATGAACCAACCCAGGTTCTCCATTATTGGAAGGTAAGCAAAGAAGAATCAAGCACATGTGGAGCGACGTGTTCATGAGATGCTCGGGAAGATATCTTCCAAGAATGAGCTGGTTGTCAATTGATGAAATAATTGATGAGATTGATTACTGCCAGCATTTGATTCATCTAGGGACGCGGTGGAGGTGTAACACGTGATCAGTGGAATGATTTGAATAGCCATCGAGTTGCTTGAAACTTCGCTACCGGTAGTTGTTTGACACAGAGTTTGCCATAATCCCCTCACGGGTAGCTACTAAGTCGCCAGTATTCCATTTGAATTTGGCCCAACTGAATTTAGTGTTTTACAACTGGTGCAGGGATTGAGGAAGTAACCATTTTGCACAGCCGGTGAAATTGGTAGCCACATGCCAGTAATAAAGTTGGGCAGCAACAGCGTTCTTATTTGCACGTGAATTTTCAACATCATTATGACATGTGTATGTATATGTTTTGTTTGTTATTTATATTTGTTTCAGTTTGTGCATACATATTCATATGTATCATTTGTTCATGTGTTGCATCATTTTTGTTGTGTGTAAATAGTATGCATGTTTTGTTTAATGTACTTGTATGCTTGGAACCGTATGATTGTGTGTGTGTCTAGATGTATGCTTACATGACTCAAAACTGTGGGTTTGTACGCATCACCTGCATCAACTACCAACATGGACGTTTGCAAACAGGTAAACGTGCATCGGTTTGTGTTTCTTACATGTCTAAAATGAAAGGTATTTATATCTCTATATAAGTAGTAGGGCAAATCCTATGCGAAGCCCTCGCAAAAAATGTATATTTATATATATAAATATGTATGTTGATTATTTAATTGTGTGCAATTTTCTTTTGCACATCTATAGGCATATTTGTGTGTGTGTGACATACCTTTGTGTGTGTGATGTTTAAGCGCGTGTTTATAGGCGCAATGACACATGACCAGTTCCACCCGACTAAATAAATAAATAAATATATATATATATAAAAATATGTTTTCCACAACCTTTCTATCTTTGCACAACCGTTCTGGAAAGCTCTATTTGTGGTTCTAAGTCTGTGCAAAACAAAAGAAACAAAAGTGTTTTAGAATTTCAGTAGCTTGTCATTGAAAACTCAAACACCACGGCGAACACTGACGCAACCAAGCCCTGGTAGAACCAAAGGCTAGACAATGACCAACTACAGGCTTGGCAACTGCTCAACTAAACAGCTTGGGGCAGCAATGATGAGGATCATGGACCAATCCTTTCGACATGCACAGTTTACCTGATCCAGAGTGTAAGTAATCATGTTATATCAGCCTTTTCACTTTTAGGTACACACACACACACCCTCGCATGTGCACCTGCATGCCTATCCGAAGTACCATCCCGTACCCACGGGGGTGGAGGTTGTGTCCAAAGAGTCCACCGGTACCAGCCGAAGAACCATCCTCTAGCATGCGTTGCTCGCGCGGGCAAGGGGCTTGTTGGACCATTCAGGGGATCAACCAGTAGATGGTTGATGGTTGTTGTCTTCGTCGTGGTTGTTAACGTTGTGGTTATTTCCCTCTGTAATGAACCAATGATGATAACAATCAACCATTGATCCAAGCAGTAGGGGAGAAATAGCATATCAAGGACAATCAAGCCGTGATCTAACATTTCGGGATCGTTGATGTGGCTGCTTGGTCAAGGGGGAGATGGGACCACAGCAAGCAACTGACATCCATTGTAAATCATAGGTTTTTCATAGCAATCATACCCAGTGCCGATCAAAATCCCAAGGTTATTAGTGTGGCCATTATCAACCTACCAGTATGTCATACCCTCCTCAACCATACTATAACAAACAGTGATAAAGACAAAGAGTATACTTTCTATCATCCCTCTGCTGTGCCTCTCTACTGTTTCTCAGCTACCTACCGATCATGTTCTTCATTCTACTTGTTCCTATGTCCTGATTAAGGTGCTCACCAACAAGAATCCCATACTGATCATTTGCTACTGCCGCTGAACACTTGTTGATAGAAGCAATTAAGCACCAGTTCATACCTTGCAGAACCAATTATTTAGAGGGTTTCATTTGTCGCTTGTGATCATAGCGGATGACTGTTTATTGCAGTGCCCCCTTTATTCCATAAGCCAGCAACATCAACAGCACCTGAGAAAACAATCGCCAGTCTTGCCAAGAGTATCCAGCCACATGACCATCAGATATCCTAAGATGATTGATGTTTGTCGATTGTAAATTACTCTTACATCCATTCACCAGGCATCAACCTACATACAACAAACATCAAAAAACAACAACCAGCAACATCCACAGCTATGACCAACCAACGACATCAGTCAGCTGCCACCAATCTACGCCAGTACTACCGTACCGAGGCCAGACACTGGTTGATGCCCTTGAGGGCAGAATGCCCAGTGCCGAGGTGCGGTGCTTCAATGCGGGAGCTGTTGGTGTGACAGCGTGTTGGATCAATGAAACCATAAAGAAGCAATATTAGCGGTGATATTCATGTTATTCATGATTTTAATGATATTGATTGATTAGTCTTATTAATGATAATAACAATTGATAATTAATGTGATTAACACGTAACTTATCATACATAATTGTGAATAGTGAGGAATTAACAATGCAAAGCAATATTATTGATTGAAATGTTTTTTAGTTCTTTAATAAATGCAAGGCACTATTCATACAGTAAGTATAATGAGACTCCTTCATGGATGAAGATGCACTCACATAGTTGATCGACTTCAAGTATATTTGTGTGTGTGCTGTGTCAATACTATAGGTAGACAAGGTTTCAAACTGTTACTTCTTTTGGTCCGGTTGATTCCAGATCAAATTAGCATGAATTAGTTTATAGGTTTTCATTTTTAACAAGAGGTTGGTGCGAGTGAAGGGAATGCATCAAACCACGTCCACTAAGATTGAAATTGTTGGCGGTAAGGGAAAAAATTGCATGACAAGTAAGCAGACCTGTTTAAGTTCTGTGTTTCCTCCATGCAAAATACATAGATGTGCATATCACCTGTTGCTTGCTTGGTTGCTTGCTTGGTTGCTTGCTTGCTTGGTTGCTTGGTTGGTTGCTTGCTTGCTTGGTTGCTTGGTTGGTTGCTTGCTTGCTTGGTTGGTTGGTTGCTTGGTTCTGTTGATGCTGTCGCGCAGGTGCAGAAACTGATGCGCGATCCGCAGGGCTCCCGGCTTTTGGTGCAGCACCTGTCTGCCCGGCCGAAGGAGCGGGGGCCGGGCCATCCTGGAGTCGTGGAGCTGTCGTGGACCTGGCGACCCTTGGGTGCTTCCGAAGAATGAACTCCCAATAATGATGGATCATGATGGATCTATATTTGACATTCATTAACATTTCATAGATAGTGGATAGTTGGTGATTTACGATCAAGTATGGGGAGTTTATTAATATGGATCCTCCAAGAAATGGCTTTGCAGCTTGATTGGAGCTTTCACAAAGTGTCCGGTACCACCTAAGAAGACCCCCATTCCACGGACCGGATGACTCCATTGAAGACGTTTCATAGGGGCTCCTGTCGTAACGTCCTATCGTATTCAGTAGCAGCGGAAAAAAACACCAGCTGTGAGGGATGAAACCTGCTGCTTATGCATGCGTGCATACTTGCAGATTGCATTGGAATAAGTTAGTACATATACGCAGACATTTATGCATGGTATTTTGCATACATTTACAAATCAATTCTGTAAAATACTTGTTGGGATCATCAGGCTTGGCTCTTGATCCGCAAGCGAAGCGGCAGGAGGCATTGCTGACCGCGGTCCTTCCAAAGTTTGTGCGTTTGGCTTGTCAGTTTCCCAGTCACTGCTTGCTGCACGCATTCTTTGACACTGTCGCAGAATGTTCTGGGTGGCCCCTTTCGGGAACCCAATGTGAGTCGGGCAATCAGCAATCAAGAACCAGCGAACCACCAAACCAACTGGCCAAGCAGTCTTGCGCGCAGTGGGTACGACCCAAAGACCTGAAGTAGGGGATGATGCCACAGGATGAAGAGATTTGAAGGGGCAAGCAGTTCCAAGTGCTGGCTTTGGGTGATTGGTGGCTGGCCCACATTGTCCACCTGGTGCTAGTTTTGAAGCCGTGGAACTAGGGATACCACGAAGAGCCAGAAGAACCAACAGTGTTGCAGCTCTCCTTATGCAGCATGATTGCCCATATGATTGCTGAGAATGCCCTTCAATCATGAATCATGTCTCATCACATCTCATCACCAGTGAACCATTGTTAATCATGCACCATTTCGGCTTGTCCAAAACTGGTGCGCCCTTACAGCAGGTTGGTTTCCATATTGACAATGGCCATGGTTTTGGATGCTTGGTATCTACCACCGATTCTGGACAAACCTCGGACTCCGCCATGGTGGGTTGATCTATGCCATCCAGTTTACTAACCACTGTTGGAGACAATTAGCCATGGTTAGCCATTACGAACCATGTTTAACAACTGGTTGATGGGTTGGAAAAAAACGCAGGCAGTAATGATCATTATTAACCTGACAGCGGTGGAGAGAGAGAGAGAGATATCATTATGGCTATGGGTCAAAACCCTGTACCCCTGGTACCCCTCTCATTAACCATTGTTTTCCCTATGATTTGGTTGGTTATTATCAATGGTGAATATTGACCCACAGCCCTATCATGCCAGCATTACAGTCATCATTGATCCACTACCATGGCAACCACCAGCTCAGGTCACGAACAAGCCTCAGCGGTATTGCTAGAGTTGATGGAGGCGCTGACGCAACGATGGTTCAGCATCTCCCTTGGTAGATCCACTGCAGAGTGGTGGTTTATAAGGTCAATACTGGTTTGTAGCTATACTAGAGATCATAACCTGCAATGATTACTGGTCACATTAAACTGCTAATAATAAGATTTGATTTAGAAAATATTAGATCACTCAAGCTTAATATGATTTGATAATGGTCAATATGAGATCGTTTTATTTATTAGTGAATGATTGATGATGCTTAGTAATGACATCTAGCCATGCTCCGGCTGTTAGTAACTCCCCCTCAGTTTGCCTTTAACAGCTGGTGGATCTGGTGGTCTATCCAAAGCATGGCTTAATAACGCTGTTCCAACATTGACCCTTTAGTAGATTGATGACGGATGTTTGAAGGGACATTGCTGGAAATGTTTTTTTGGTTTAATCATATTTTTACAATCATATTTTGTGTATGTATATTTGTCCACATGTAAAGATAAAGAACATTACACATATATATATATATATATATATATTATTTAGGTAAAAACGGTATGTGCATATATGGGTGTGCATGCATATGTTATTGTGCTGCTACGTTGTTTGGGAAATCTTTTGCTAGGCAATTGAGGGAAGACATTGTGTATTCCATGCTGAGACAGAGTACTGGGTGCAATTATAATTGGTTAAAGCTTGGATAGGCCATCCATGGCCACCCTGGGGAAAGATCGCAAATGTAAAATTGGTTACTGGCTCGGGGTTAGTACAGAGTAAGGGTCTTTCACAAGGGTGCAATGCTGCTCTCAGATGGTTTTCACCAATAGTTGTGCTCTTCAACTACTGAAGCAAAGGATTTAAAAGATGAACCAATTGGCAGCGCCATGGCATCACCATGGCATCACCGTGGCACCACCATGGCACCACCATGGCACCACCAGGGCACCACCATGGCAGTACCACCTTTCATTCACGTTCACTTCCAGGGCGCTGATGCACAGCTTGGCCAAAGCTTCAGCAAAGTGTGCAGAGACGCAGTGCTGAAGCACCTTGGCGAAGCCCCTGCAGTTGGGACAGCCCGTTGTGTCGGATGGAGATGACGTGCTGGCGCTGGCACCCTGCACGGTTGGCTGGTCATTGCGAAGGGTTGAAGATCTATTTGACAGATTTTGACAGTGATGCAGCATGGGTGAATCAATCAAAGGGTGCCATGGATGAGAAGCGATGAAGATAGGAAAGACGAGAGAGAGAGAGAGTCGCCTAAGCTGTCCTTCAAACGGAACGTGTTTTTTTTTCAGCCCCCAACACCGTCGAGACCTGAAAGACTGCTGTCATCCATGATGCGCTGTAAAGTGGTTAGTCTCTCCCTCAAGGTGGCCGAGCTGGAAAAGTATGGTGCAAGATTGCATGCATAAAGACACGAAACAAAAACACGTGATTACATAATTGCTTGCTGACTCATGTTCCTTCAGATGCTTTGCCTCATAAGGGTTTACTTGGGCAACAACCCTGCAGCAGGGTCACAGTTTGGTTGGCCCTTTCATGAATCACGCTTTTAGATACTTCTTGTTGCTGCGACAAGTATGCGTATTTGTTATAGCTACTACCGTTGTCAACTCATACCGTGTGATATACCTTTTATATCCTTTTGTACTTGACTGCCTTGACTATACCTTTCCATTGTGAGTGATTATTATCCCAAATTGCATGGGTGACAATACATGGGCGACATAGACACATAAATGAAATACTCAAAGTTCAGATTCCGCTTTCAGAAACACATAGTACAGTCTTTTTCGATGACCCCCTCTCTATTTGCAATTAATCAGACATACACATATAATTATACGCAGGCATATGCATGCGGTTTCAGTCAAAACTTGTCATTGCATGGTCACGCCTGCCATTTTGGTGTTTGAACCTGTGGCATTGCGCATGCACAACACATCCACCACAGGAAAACCAGAATTGCTCTTCACCCTAGGCTGGCGCGCGACAAGTTCGGCTGCCGAGTTTTGCAACGTGTTTTGGAGGCGCATACTGCCTTTGAAGTCATTTGACATGCATTTGACAGGCATAGCTCTCAGTCAACTGCAGAAGTTGTAAAGCTCCCGACCCGAGGGTCTGCTTCACCAGACTAGCTGCAGATCCATTCCAATGTCGACGATCATCACTATGCCACTGATACAGATACGTCATGACTCATGACATTTGTTGGATGTGTTTTGATGCTGGATTTGCGACTGAACAATGAGCTGCAAAGATTGTGTTCCACTTCACTTTGCTCCCAACTGCAAGCCGTTGATGTCCCTCATAGCGCGCCGTTTTACCATGTTGATACCCTCAGCATTGTCCTGGGTCATCCTGGGCCATCCTCCACCCTCGTGTTGACAGGTGGCCCCTGGGAGCGTGCAGAGGGAACTGGCTTTTGAACTAGAAGGCGACATGTGCAGACGGAACTTTGCGGAGCTTTATCTCTGGAAATTTGCGCAACAGTTGAGTTTCAATTCAAACTTTGCCCAGCGATTTGATCCTTTTAGCACGCACAGCATTTTGCTGATGAGCCATTTGGCAATTTCAGGTTTCGAAGCGCACCAACGGAAAACGGGTGAGAAAACTGCAAATGCCAAAGCATACTCTCACTGTTTCATTGACGCGCTATGGCATCATGATTTCCACAACTGTTGGTATGGTTGCACTGCCACTGTACTGGTCCCTTCTGGATATGTTCACTGGCAAGCCACTTCAAGCAGTCTTTTGACTTTGACCTTTGCTCCTAGTGCTTACTGTATGTAGCTGCCATATATTGCCAGGCGAAGTCTTCTCGTGCAGTTGCTTGGCTTTGCTAGCAACAGGTTCTAGAACACGGCCTGCTTGTTTCTTTGTTTGTTCTGAGATTAGCTACTAGGGTGGCGCACGGAGATGTGCAAACTCTGGTTTGCATCATTGGATTTCAAGAGCTGCTTTTCATGATGTCAAAGTGCAGGGGATCACATCTGATGACTCGCCCCTGTCATTGCCTTGTTGACCAGCATGATATCCTGGCGACTCCAGGGAGGTGAATCACCAAACCCCAATGTGATGCCTACCCGAAAATCATCGATGACAAATAGGTGCCCAGTCTGAGCAATTCCATGCCATGGCGCTTCCCAAAGTATGGATCCTGTAGTCTGGAGTCGCCACTATCACTGCTAGCCCAGTCCGCCATGTGCTTGTGTTGTTGACAAGCCCTATGCCATGACCACGTGACCACCGCTGGCTTGAAATCACGTGGCTTCGCCTAGGCCGTCATATGCACGCCAACTTTGTGTTGCAGAAATGTGCCTGGTTGTCGCAAGCATGAGTTGCAGCTTCGACGTCCACATGCCATTTCTACCTTTTTGATCCGATTTTTTTTGAAGTCTCGTGATAGTGCCTCCATGCAAGTTTGTTAATGCGGGAAGATCCTGCGTAATATGTGTAAACCCCCTGGCTGGATGGTAAATCACAAGCTATCTATAGATGGCGTTTTATTCAACAGCTGGATCTACCATAGGACGTTTGACAAAACCATTTCTATCTCACAGCGCTTTTGTAGATGAATGTTTCGTCCACGGTTCTGTTGTCTTTAGGGCGTTCACTGGTATGGTTTCATGGGGGTTCAGCCCCAGACCTGCCGTGCAATACCTCTTAGTGGAGCCTATAGGCGGCAGATGGCAACGGTTGCCGTTTCTGCTGTGCCTTGAACATTTGCACATACGGCGTTTTCTGATGTTTTCTGAGCATCTAATCTCTATTTGATCTCCATAAATCTCCCAAACGGACTAAGTACTGGTTGGAATACTTGACACTTCGAATAGTTTCACCATCACCTTGCAGTTTCACCAGGGTGTGAGATCTTGGAATGGCAGGTCAACGCCATGCACCAAAGCTTTGCTCGTAGAACTCTGGAGATGTACTGTGTGGTTTGGCTCAGCTCCAAGTGATTCAGTATGTTGGTTTGGTTAAAATTTGTGTCGCAATATTGAGTAATTAATTATGCTGGTTTGGTTAACCCCTCATGACATCCCACCCCATGAAACCCATCGTTGCTGCTTCGTGCTTTGAATCATGATAGTTGGGAGTAGAAAAACAACCACAAGGACTAGTTTGGTCATTGATGTTCACCAGTGTTGCGGGGTCTTGACCCATAGCCATAGCCATTTGTTTGTTGTCGTAGCAATTCTCCAATGGTTTGGAGCGTCGGTGCACA
Source organism: Symbiodinium kawagutii (assembly GCA_009767595.1). Lineage (NCBI taxonomy): Eukaryota > Dinophyceae > Suessiales > Symbiodiniaceae > Symbiodinium > Symbiodinium kawagutii. The sequence goes on from VSDK01020374.1 coordinate 399,668, forward strand.
GACGGAGTGCTCGTGTCGCCCACATGCAGTGGTTATCGCTTCCCAGAGCTCCTGGTTGTTTTGATTCCTTCGTGTGTTTTGGTGGCTTCTCAAAATCGGGAACCCCAAAAGTGGATGGAGTTGTACTGATAATGAAAAGATAGATGATTCAGGGGTCCCTATTTTGAGGGGGCATATGCGAAGCATATGCGAGGTTCCTTCGGAGCATCATTTGTTACATAAGATCTCTGGCATGGACTTATTTCCCATACAGACCTGCATGCATATATGTGTCATTGCCACATATGTGCGCAGTCAGATTCATTGATGTTGCTTGATGGTTTCAACAAATGTTATCAAACTTCGAAAGATGGTACAAAGTTCTATTTGGTTCATGAATGATTCCAGGTAGGAATGGACATAACATGACACAACAATATATTGGAGACTGCCAGCCACTTCGGTATGTTCATCATTCATTCCTCACATTGATGGTCATTGGAAACCAAGTGTTGGTAATTACACTCTGGTAAACTAACCTGGCAATGGAAAATCCACCATTTATTGCTGGTTTCTCAGGGTTTCACTGGAAAATATTGTAAAATCTATTGCCAGGTTAGTTTACCGGAGGGTATCCCCCTCGTTGAACCCATGGATCGCCATGATACCCCATGGAAGCTGCTTCCAGAGTTCCACCAGGTGTGCAACTGCTTCCTGCCACCGGCGTGGACTTCATCGTTCAAGGGATGGAGGCTGGGGCGACACAGCTGAAGAGCTGGGGGTGCTTATTTTGACGGGTGCCAAGCAAATGAAACTAAAGCTGGGGTGATAAGTGGAAACCAAATCTGTGAACAGCTTGGTAGTTGTTTTGATTTATTTTGAGGTGATGGATGTACATTCGGGAAGGCTTGTCATCACGAATTGGAGTAACTTTTGAATTGTTTAGCTGCTATCAAAAGTCGCATGTTATATTCAGGTGCGGAGTGGCTTATGGGAAAGTGCCAAGAAACTGCATTTAGCTTGGGGAAGCAAAGACAGAAATGTGCATTCATATGATTTTTGCATTCACATTCATGTGCATGCAGTATTTTTCTTCCACAGTTGCCCTGCACTGCAAAGTTAAATCTAGCAATGAGTCTTGCTGGCCCATTGAGTATATACATGTATATATATATATATATATTTATTTATTTATTTATGTATCTATTTATTTATTTATTGGGTGCCATGGTGTTTTTAAAGCGGGCTCTCAATATAACAAGTCCATTTCAAGGTCAACAGGATCAATCTTCTTGGTGGAAGAACAAAGTGGAGGTACAGCCACCTAGGGTGCGGATATTCACACCCTTTGTTGATCAGCCTTCCCTCACTCGATGTCTCTCTCTCTCTCTCTCTCAATTGCCTAGTTGCTTTTCAGCTTCTAGAACTCTAGATCACTTGGATAGTTCCAGATGGGCAGCATCCACTGTAGATCCACCTCCATCCTGCAGGCACATGCTGTTGAAGCTGCCCAACATCAGCACCTTGGCCAAATCGGTGAAGTTCCGAATTTTCGCACGCAATCAGCTGGGTCGACAAGGGCAAACCCATACATGTTTGCTTGGCCGCCCTACTTACATTGATTTTATTCATGCAGAGATTCATAAGAACTGATTGATTCCTATTTGTCACACAGTGATTGGACAAGACCGGGATAGGTATCTCCAGCGATGTTTTCATCGCAATTGAATTCCCTTTGGTAGTTGCAGGTGAGTCCTTTGACAGTGGTGAATCCGGAGCATGGTAAACAATGGTGGTATTCGCTTATGGCTGCAGCCAGAGGTATAGCTGCCGAGTGCTCCAACGACTAATCGAGCACTGCAGACACCGGAACCTGCGCAAGCTTTTGGAGAATTTGCTGAATGAGGTGGAGGGAGGGAGGTGTTCTTTTTTATTATACATCATGTTGATATAAAGGAAGATAAATGCACGAGAAATGAGCTCCGTGTTTGACCCTTGGCTTTTGGAGAATCTTTTGAATGAGGTGTCGCCGGGGTCGCTGTAGCCGTCAAGAGCTGATGCTTTGATGAGAATCTGCGAGAGCTGCACAGCGGCTGGGCATTAGCTCAGGGCCACAATAAGGAGAGAGATCGAGCAGACGATCCCAGCACGAAGTGTGCGTCTTTGTTTTGTGTGTAGTGTCGGTATGGATTTCATTGTATCAACCGGATGTCATGTTCCATGACAGCAAAGCTCAAATGAAATCACTTGAAATTAACCATCAAACCATTTTAAGCCATTAGTGCCCATGATTAACAATTATTAACCAGTACTCACCATTCCAGTATTAACCATTCCACCACTAAGCATAGTTCTTTCACCTTTCAAACAAATAGACCAATATCATGGATGATTTTCACCCAACCGTTGCAGCCTTGTGGATCTCCTGGGTCCCCGTTGAAACGACCCACCCCGAAGCCACCGCAGGTGCCACGATTGGTGAAGGACGCCTACGGACACAACGTGATCCGGGCCGTCCCTCGGCACAGCCTGGACCCGGGGCAGTTGTGGCGCGGTGCAACGTGTTGCTGTGGGTCAAGGCTGGCTTTAAACAGTTCTTTCTTAGTAAGTATTAACTTGTTACAAATAGTTGGTTGACAGATATGTTTCATGGGGGTTGAAACCACCAACCAGAGATAATATTTAATCATTCCATGGGAAAACAGACTGGTTAATGATAGGGGAACCAAAAAAACTAAAAGTGCACTGACCCAAAGCCACATGTTGCTTCACCCCCCTTTTTCTGCTTGGTTTACGAATGGATACTAATGGTTCTATACAGTTGTTTACATGTTTTACAAAATTGATACAATATTTAAATTGAATACAGTATTTCTATACAAGCATATTTATACAAGATTTGATTTGATTTTTCCGTAGGAGATCAAGGGTTCTCAGGACGGCTTGCGTCGCCGCCTGGGGAACTATGAATGCCCAAACGATAATGGTGTAGTAGGAACTCACTTGTTAGTTTTTAGTACTCGTAGCTAGTTGTGTGAGTGATGTGAGTGTGTATATTCTTCTTGTTTTTCTTCAGGGGGCATCTGAAGTTTTGAATACGTACCCAAACTAGTTGTAAGTTTTAATACATAGTTTTGGTATGTATATGAATAAATATATGTATATATATATATATGTGTGTGTATCTATCTATCTATCTATCTATCCATCCATCTATCTATCCATCCATCCATCTATCTATCTATTTGTCGTTCCATTTATTTCTTTTGGCAGGGCACATTTTCTGGGAAGCCCTCCCCCCAAAAGAAGAACATATTCCATATCTCATAGAAATATAGAACTCCGAAAGATGGTACGTGTTCAGTAGAGATCCTTGCTGACCACTGGTGGAAGTCCTTTTGCTTGTAGCGAATGCTGTAGAGGCCATGGATGTCCCGGATCAAAGCACAGGGCTATACAGGGCTTGACCAACCACCAGGACCATATTGACAGGGCGCAGTCAGCGGTACCGCAGATTGAGTGATGGCATGTCTTCCTAGTCCACAGCTTCCCTATGTTGTTAGGCCACTAGCAATGCTCAGAGAGTAGTCTTAAAAGCGTTGGTTGGTCGGCTGACTGGCTTAAAGCGAGGGTTATACTAAGCGTTGATCCGAGGTTTGTGTCAGTTGCCCTTTTAAGAATATGCTCGGAACGGGCGTTATTCCTCACCACCGTAGCCATTTCGAAGCTATTTCATGATCATTACCACTTTCATGACTACTCTTGTGGCTGTGGGTCAAAACCCCGTACCCCTGGTTCCCCCATCATTAACCATTGTTTTCCTTATTATTGTTGGGGAATATCCCCCATTATTGGTTGGTTAATATTGACCCATTGCCTTATTTTTCCTCTCATGAAAACGCAGTCCCGCGGGCACAGACAACGGCATAGCTGCCCAGAGTTGATGACGGTGCGGCGGAGGTGCTTTCATATGGCGAGCCGGATGATCAGCGAAGGATAATCCAATATGTGCCTTGGTGCTCCAATATGTGTTGCCAAGTCTGAAGTGACTTGGTGAATCTCGGTGATGAATGCCAGCTTAAGCATGCCACAAACCTAGGCATTGGGGTAGAAGAAAGCTGTTGGTCTCTTAGTGAAGCTTAATTGGGACGAGTTGTGTATCCAATTGGAACATGTGCAGCGTGTTTACCAAATGGCTCTGTCCATTAACGATGCAGGTCCACTTCGTAATAAGATGATTTCCATTGGTTATTTTCATGATCTATCATTTCTTCTTAGGCAGTGGTATCCTTTATGTAACGTCACTGCTGGTCTTTCCCCAAAAACGATGATGTCAAGTCGGTGATGCCCACCATGCAAGTCCCAAGGCTTCAACTTTTGGGGTCTGGACACTGCGTTGCTGGTCCAACCTGGTAACAACTCCAGATGATGGTTTCTCAGATTGCGGGGCCTCCAAAATGCATGGTTTACTACTGTAATTGGTTAATATTGGATGAGTTCGGGGTATCCCTATTTTTAGAAAGCATCCAGGTGATGAACCGTTACATGAACGGAGATGCAGCGCGATACAGCAGCTAAAATTGCTTACTTACAATGCTTACACGCATGAAAGTATGGGTAAATGATTTTGAAGGTCATTAAGAAAAGACAGGCTTCTGCAAATCATTGCAAATCATTGGTGGGGAACGTATTGGAATGTTACCAGATGATTGAATTTAGTGCAACAGATGATATGTTTAGTAATTGATGTTGAAGTAGGTTTGAGGAACATGGCCGATGAATAATCCGTAGTAGTTATTGCATCAGCAACCGAAGAAGGTGTTTGCCTTTTAAGTTGCCTTTCAACAACTTGCCTTTGGACGCTATTGCGAACCGTGATTACCAGCGTAATTCAAACTTTTTACATGGCGTTTCCATTGGGATATTTCAATGAAGCAGGGAAACCGTATGAAACAATGAAGTAATGGGGACCCCATTGAAGCACAGTTATTTAGCCATGGTTGGGCATGAATCACCATCATTTGTTAATCACTGCATACTTCCAATCAAAGGAATGAAACACCGCCCAAAAACTACGAACAAAACACCTGCTCGAGACCGGGACAGTCGCACGGTGTGTTTGGTGCCCAAAGGTGCGTGGCCACATCTTGCAGTGCGCGCGGAATCGGCAATCCAGTTTGGTCCTGGAGACGGGTGGGTTGATGCCTTTTTCACTCGTTGGTGGTTTTACTGTTCTTTTCCCTAGTTATTAACAAACGGTTGGTTGACAATTTTTTTTCATAGGGGTGGTTCAACCACCAACCCGTTGATGCTTTTCCTCCAGAGCTCGGCAACACACCAGCAGTGGAGTAACAGGGAGGTTGGCAGCACGAAGTTGATGCCAAGGCTGCTGCAACTCAAAATAGGGGACCCCAAAAATGGCTTATCACTATAAATGACTATTAAAGGATGATTTGGGGGTACCCCTATTTTGAGAAACACCCATGTGGTTTCCTCCTACTCGGTGGCCTTCAAAGATGACTGAGTTGAATGTTGCTCAACTCTTCGTGCCCGAAGGGTCCGGACACTTATGCCGTGTTTGGCATCCGATGAAAGCAATGGATGTCACGTGAAATGCAACACTGGCTGGTGGTTTTAAACATTTGTTATTTTCCATAGCGGCTAAGACCGCCAGCGAGATAAATATTTTTTGACAATATTGTAAGGCAAAATGCCAGTCAATGCTCAATTAAAAACCGATAGCAAGCGAAAGATTAACAATCATAACCGTTGATAATGACAATGTGAAGAGGCTGTGCTCAACAACAACTCAATGATCACTATTTGATAGGGACAATGGTCAAAGTTTTTTAACGGCAACTGCATGTGTGCGAGAAAATGTTCACTCCGTGATCATCATTGAGCCTTGATTAATTGTGCTACAGTTTTGCGAACATTGTTGCCATCACACAATTATCGATAGTCGTCGAGCTGGTGGTTTCACACATGTTGTATTTTCCCTTATGATTGGGATGGTTGCTTGACTGATTAACTAGCGAAAATCAGAGAGGTTGAAACATCAACCATTTTTTGTTAGTTGATCAGTCGATTTAAACCAACTGTTTAATTGAAACCAACCAGTTTTTGTTTGCAGTTGCATCATTTTGGTTAGGCCTGGCCTCCCGGCAACCCTGCACCTCGCTCCAGGAGAAATGCCTTGACATCGCCACCGGAGAATTGGAAGAGGAATGGGTGACGGGCTGCGTATCCGACACAAGCTGATCCCTCGACAAAGAATGGTTTACAGAAAACAATGTTGGTTGCAAGGATGTCAACCCAGCATGATTGGAAAGAACGCACTGTTGCAACGTGTGCAGGGATTGGTCCATTGAGTCATGGGCTTCAACCATGGTTTTCACAGTGCTAAGCATGCTAAAGCTTGCAAGAGCACATGTTCACATTGAGACATACATGATCTTGCTTTTTTCAGACTTCATCAGGTTTAAACAGTGGCAACGCCAGCCCAAAAGTTCAAACATGTTGCACAAAAAGCGACGGCACATCACAAGATTTCACCTAAAAGATCTTTTTGGCATCAAAACCCTCTATTTGGAGGCTGAAAAAATACGAAATGTTCACATAAACACGCAAACACGTAAACAAGTCGCAAACTGAACACGATTGAGTTAGACACATAATGGAAAAACTCAAAAAAGCAACTCCGGCAAGGTAACCCCTAATATTAACAGTTGAAACCCTTGCAACAAAAAACTGAGCGCTCGATCCCCAAATATAAAGCACCGCGCCTGATATTAAACACCGCTGGGAGGACTAGGTTTTTGAATATCAGAGGGTAAACCACTGCTTGGGAGAGTTTGCCGCTAATATTGGTTGTTCAATAGGTCAATCAACAAAACAAATGGTGCGAACCGGAAAAAATAAAAACCAACATTTTAGACGATAATTCTTTAATATTAGGGGGTTTTGGTAATAGGAAGCGGGGATTAGATTGTTGAATTGGATATTGAATGATGGCCTCGCACATGTAATGCCTTTTTCTTCAACATAGTGCATCGATTCGTCATCGGTAGACGGAATGCCCCAGGCCGAATCCATGCAATAATGGTTCTCCACATTTTATCCAACCAATCCATTCAAAATTAGATATGTTGGTTTAGGACCTGCATATTTAGTTTCAGAAACCTTGCATGATTGTTGCAGGCTCAATAATGCATTTTTGCAAGGTTCCAAAAACAGCAGGGGCCGAACGGCTTTGAACGTCCGGGGGACTAGTCTTCAGATTGCCAAAGAGCACTGTGTGGCACACAGAGTGCAGATTATCACTTTGAAGGAGTTCCAGGTAAGTATCAACAACCACTAATTAACCATACATTAGCTATTATTACCCTAATCCAGGAGCAAACCATACTCTCTATCGATCAACCGTCCAATCAACCATCAATGGACCATCACATAGCCATCATTTAACCACTTATCAACCATTAATGAACCATTATTAGCTACATTGATTGACATAATAAACAATTATTAAGCATTATTTATCACTAACCATTAATCATCAACTAACCATCATAAGTCGCCCCATCCACACGTGCGTCCAGGAGCGTCGAGCTTTGCTGGCTGAGCTCCTTTGGGGTCCTGGGCCTCCTTTGTTGGAGATCATGTGACTTGGTCAGGATCCGTTGATGGTCAGATCATTTGGTTTTTCTTCATGGTCATTCGTGGATACTAAGGGTGATGATTCATTGATGGACCAGGTCCTGAATTCAGTGAATGTGTAAGGGTTACTAGTATGGCTACTAGTACAGCCAAGAATGGTTCTTTGATGGTTGATTGATGGTCAGATGGTATCAGATGGTAGTTAATTGATGTAACATGGAGATCATTTAGCTCGTTGATGCTTGATGGTCAGGATGGTTGATAGAAGTGCTGGAGAAAATCGACCTGTGAAACCCTGGATAGTCAAAACAAGGGTTTCCAATGTAGATGTTCTTATCAAGCAACCCAGTGACCGGGTCAATTGGTGGTGAATTGGTGGATGCGAATGGTGTTTGATGGCTCATTGATGGAGAATATGGAATTCAGTCATAGTAATCGGTAATACTGGCTACTAGTTACCAGTATGGCTAATAAACGTTATTTGATGGCTGATTGATGGTCTGATGATGTTCAACTGATGGTTAACCCGGGGTTGTGTGATGAGAATGAATGGTTATTTGATGTTCAGTTGTTGGTGAAAGTTTGGTTACATATGGTTACTCAATGGCTCATAAGATGTTTTAAATGTGATTGTTGATTAGCACTGGGTGATAATGGTCAATAATTTAATGCTGATTAATGCACTATCAGCAATCACAGTTGATAAATGGCTTGATTATAGATAGTGATTCGTAATACTTGATGATCAGCCACTAGCTGATATTCC
>VSDK01020374.1:408094-421342 GCA_009767595.1 Symbiodinium kawagutii
TCCTGCTGAGTCTTAGGATTAGCGGTTCATGAAAGATACGTGCGAATAAAGTGGAATACATGCAGATTGATATACCAACAATTTTGGATTGTTGCCGTTCAATGCTTGCATAAGATTGGTGAAAGACAAGTAATTACAAAGTAATGATTAATTAACAGGGAATAGTGATCGATCATAACAATCAGTTACTTAATGGTCAGCAGGGGATAGCATTCAACAATGATAGAACTACTCGTTGAACCCGCGGCACCTTCCGAACCCTCCCAGGACAAGCGGAAATATGAAGTTGGAGCACTGTAATAATGGTTGCTGCAGTGCATAGTTTCATTTCGGTTCAGCCAACGCTTCATTGTGGCCCGCATTTTTTCTTTTGAAGAACTGGCAGGTGTCGCACGGAAACTTACTTGAAAATTGGAACTATAGATTGTTTTTCTCAAAAAAACGAAAAACATGTGAGAGCGGAGCAATTCCCACGTACTTCCAGGCCAGTTCGAGTTTGGAAAGTAAACCATAGGTCTATTTACGCTTCATCAACTCACGCTGGGAAACGCCTGATTCAGATCAAGTTCGATGTAGATGGCTTTTCCAAACGGATACTTTGGTAATTCATTTGGCATGGATGTGAGCATTTCAAGGATTCAATGATTGCATTTAGTATCATTAACTTTATTGTCTTTCAGCCTCCGTTGTTGCATATTAAGATGAGAGCTCTTGACAATTCTTGACAGCGGATATGTTGCAAGGAAGGTAGCCTGCATGCTTGTCCTGTTCTTCATCCATGCGGCAATGACCCTGCTTGCCCCCAGTAACAAGTGCGTGTCATTTCCCATCACTGATGGGTTTGCTGCTTGCACCTGTGCTTGCTTGTGGATGCCGTATGTGTATCAAAACCAGTGGGGCTGCATTTGGTTTTCAGTAATTATCAGGATCTACTGGCTCCTGGTTTTTCATTATGTTTCCGATATTTCTCGTATTTGCCACCAATCCCGATTCTACTTTCGTGGGCATGTTCAAGTCACTTGTTGATTTCCCCCCATGATTCCAAAAACGGTTCCACGGCATTTTTTAAGTGGTGACCAAACTTCATGAGGAAACCTTTTGTTTCGTACATGTCCTGTGAAACAGTCCCAGAACATACCTTCATATTGATTGCAGTAGCCCTTAGTCAAGGTAAGTTGGCTTAGAACAAGGGCTCAGCTGTACCAACTCAGGGTCGTGGCCACTAGGGGGGCTCCACCGCTGGCAGCCGAGGTTGGACCGCTTTGGGAACTACATCGCGCAGCGTGTGATCGCTCTCAGCAGCAGTCATGAAGAAGAGCGTCTGCAGGTGCGGTGACCGCCCGGAAGCCACCGGAAAGGGAAGGAAAGGGGCCCAGTCCTTCGCAACATTTCGAAAGCATGGGGGAAGATCATGATTGCCCTACGAGGGGAGGTTTGAATAATCATAATTACCGGCAATTACATCTGAATGTTATTTTAAACAACCCATCTGGCAAAATATCAAGAGGGTAATTGCTACATGTTCCCATGTTTCCTTTTTGGTGATGCTCATCGAGCCAACCATGATGATAACAGAGTCAGAGCATGGTAGAACCATTTATTACTGTATCCAATTCTCCTCCTCCTCCTCCTCCTCATCATCATCATCATCATCATCATCATGATCCACAGGTAATCGTCATCGTCATCATCATCATCATCGTCGTCGTCGTCGTCGTCGTCTTGGTCGGCGTCGTCGTCGTCGTCGTCATCATCATCATCATCGTTAATCATCATCCATCTCCGATCATGATCCAACGTCAATCGTCAGCAATAACTAGTATATCCCATGTGTTGCTGGTTGGTTTCCCCTACATACATTCATATTTTACACACACACACACATATATATATACATATATATGTAGTGAACCACGGGTCATCAACCATCATCCCCAGACAGCCATACTTAACCACCAGTCATCACCCATCATCCTCCATCATTTTCACCCCTTCACTGGGTGATTGCCCAGTACCTTCTTAGGTTTTGCTCGCGCCGGCAGGAGCTGTTGGACAAAGTGCGACAGAAACTGAGGCAGAGCACGACGCTCGGTACCTACGCATACTGCTGCGAATGATTTTCGAATGTGCGAATGATAGGTTGTTAAGGGTGCGGTTCTATTGGTTATCAACTGGGATCAACTATAGCTATTTATAGCTATTAACAATAACGGCTATTTCATGCTATTTCCGATTTTTCAACCACAATGTTATGATATATTACAATGACTAAATGTATTATAGCTGCTGACGACCAAGAAAAAAGTGCTGATTCGAAGTGGTTACTAAGCCAGTCTGTCATCAAGGACCAGAAGGCCTTTGGTGGTTTTCCAGCAGCTGGTCTAGGACAACCCAGCCATCATCAACCATCATCAACCAATCGTTGGCCAACCAAATGAACAGCCACCGTTAGTATGCAAAATAAGCAATACATGGCGGGTAGACCAATCCTTGCAGGGCCTTCATTAAGTAGCCATCATCTAGAAGAGCCTTTTGGTCGAGCAAGTATAAATTAGCTGAACATACGGGACGGCGATGGAAAAAGAATGCCGATAGTGAATGAGAATCATTTGAAGAATTGATGAAGAGACATATTGTTGATATTGTGGCTTTTTAACGACAAGAGTTTGCTTTGGTCACATTGTGACATAAAAACGGTTACTGAAATGGTCAGTAGTGATCGATGGTACCAAATTATTGTCACTGCCAACTAGTCACGCAGTGATTCAGTACGGTAAACTTTTAGATTTGGTGTTCAGTTGTTTATGATCGTGTTTATGATGGCTTGGCTTCTGAGTCGCAGGGAGTGCAGTAGTTGCCATGACTTGATTCATGTAGTGTTGGCCCAACTTGTGTTTTCGACACACTTACTGATCATTTCGCAGAATGCTTTTCGACACACTTACTGATCGTGTGGACAGCTGTGCGGCCCCCTTTCTGGGGCATGGTGTTGGGCATGGTGATTTGATGTGATTTGCCACTTCCACCTGTCAACCAAGGAATGGCAAGAGGATTTTACAAGCTGCCCGACGTAAGTTTGAAGTTTGATCCTGGACCGACCCTGCTGCGAGCCAGGGTCACAAAGTTGAGCCAACTTCAGCCGCCACCAGCCCAGCAAAGATTTGGCAATCTGTCAGCAACTAAAACTCAACCATTATTAACCATTGGGAATCATGGATCATGACGGATGGTAACAAACACAACAATATTCTAGCCAGCCCGTCAAACCGGTAAACTATGCATGGCAAGAAGCGCTTTGCCAGGCTGAAATGCTTGGGCTCGTTGTGTCCAAAAGGAAGTCAATAGACTCAAAGTCCTGGAGCTGTGACGTTGACCATGATGATCAGTCAGAAGTTGGCAAATGTTGCCCATAATGTGGTCAAGATTGGCAACCATCATCATAGGTAATGATCGTAAGTTGGCATAGTTGACATTGATGATGAGTAATGATCATGATGATTAACAGGAGGGAATGTTGGTAATGGTTGGTTAGCCATTGTGGTCTCATGCGCGATGTACATGGCCTGATGCATGTCGTAGGATTTATCCTCCCAAAATACCCGAAATCCGTTCAAAAACACCACTTCAAAGAGGTTTCCAGTAGGTATCTTAGATGATGTGCAACTAGTTACTTGTGAGATGGATGACTTGTGCAGTGCCCACTTCTTGGTGGCAGAAAGCCATAGGATTGTGTCAGCGGCGAAGGGTCAATTCCTTGCAAAGGGGCCCAGGCTTCGTCATGGATTGTCCACTTGCTTAAACCAGCTATAGGCACGATGTGACATGGCTACGGGTCAAGGCTTTAACCAACGAATTGCGGGGGATGATTTCACCAACAACCATAGGGAAGACAGCCTGGTTAATGATAGGGAACCAGGGGTACAGGGTGAACTGACCCACTGTCATTTGTGACAAGGGATTGGGGGCCACAGGTTGGCGGCCACGTACGGGTGAAGAAACAGCCATCCAGAAAGTTCAAGAGATGAAAGTCACCCCTGGGCCCTTTTCAACGTTGCTGGAGGTTTTGGGTTTTGCTGTTTTTGTTGGCCTTTAGATAATAGCCATTCAGATTTTGGCTTCGGGCATTGACATTGCCATGGGGGTGCAAGGGCTTACCCTAGCAGTAGCACTTCTTATCTCGAATGGCCGCTTTTTTGTCCGAATAATCCAGTTTGAGTCCGCAAGTGTATGTGCGCAGGTTTCTACGTTTGTTTCACTCTCTCCATGCATTTTCACATGTGTCCATCTTGTTTGGGGTATGGGTTTTGGTATGTTTTGCATGTGTATCCTGCGTTATGGATTTTTACTTGGCGTTTCAAAGCCAAAACGTATCACATAATCAGTCTTTCTGTTGGACTCCAGGACTGTTTGGTCTCTTTTGATCCAGCCCTTTGGGGCGCGACGACACGTCCACTTGAACAAAGGCAGCCGCCTACCTTTTCAACTGGTGAACATAGAGCTGAGTTACTCCCAGCTTCTCTTCCGGATACCGCTGAGTGGTGGAGAAGCCTCAAACTTCTTCGGGTGCCATTGGGTGCCACTGCAGGGCCAGGTCAAATCGACCTTAGCGGAGCGACAGCTTTGCTCTTTTGAGTGTTGACGGGCCCAGCCGTGGCAGCTGCGCCAAGCAGATGGTAGGAGATACTTTGTAATGTACCAGCCATATGCTGTTAACTCTTAGCTGAACTTTGTTAGTTTTGATTGCTTAGATGAAGTCAGTCAGATGCTATCATCACTAGCATCCATGGTTAGTTTGCCCTAGTTGATTGTACAATAAGAAGGACCTTGAATTGCGAGGGGCAGCTAGATCCCGCATCCTCGTCACTGCATGCCCTGCAGCTCAGAGTTGATCATCCCACGAAAAATGGCAAATGCACAAGGGCTTGGGTTTGCATATGGTCACACTGATTTCATGATATGGCCATGGGTCAATATTAAGTAACCATCTAATGGGGGATAATCACCAATAACAATAGGGAAAACAATGGCTAATGATGGGGAACCAGGGGTACAGGCTTTTGACCCATAGCCATATTTCATGTGTTTTTGGAACGTGGTGACTCCCAGGTGTCATCGAGTGGGATGCTCCGCAACGGTGTCACGTCCTTGCGCCGTTGCTTGCTAGGTCCGTGGCCGCTGAAGGCCAGGCAACGACGCGACTTCGTGACACTCATTTTGGCAGTCCAACGTCGGAGTTGGGAGGCCATGGCTGCCAATACCTGATGCATGCACATTTCAGCCGATTCGTTGAGAATTTGGTTGAAACGAATTGAAATGACGCATTTTAAATGGTTGAAATGTGCAAGCAGAATCTCCGGGGCCTTTGACCGGTTCCCAGCCAATGCCTTATAGATCTATATATGCCAGGGGACCGGCCGCTTAGTCGTCCTCCCTAGCCGGATTGGCTTCGTGGCGAAGGTAGCGGTGGGCAGATGGAAGCGCTATGGTGAAGCGTTGATAAGTCAGGGAGTACTGAAGAATTGCTATATAGGGATGCATTGGGAACATTTGCAAAACCATTTGCAGCTCTACACTACAGGTTATTGCGGTTCTGAGCTGGTTTGCGCCAGGATGATACTGGTTCTTCCAAACCTATGGTTTCTCACTATAGGAACCCAATGTGGACATCTTCATTTTCAGGAGGCCACTGTGAATGAGAGCTCTCCGGGTGCCAAGTTTGTAGAGACCACAGGCTTAGACGGTTCATATCCCCAAATGAATTGTTGGTGAATGCTGTATCTATAGGCAGCCGAAAAGCGGTTAAGAATGGAACCGGCCAGCTATATAATAATAGACTGGCTGGTGGTTTTAAACATTTGTTATTTTCCCTGGTAATTGTTAACAACTGGTTGGTTTACTCATATTTTTCATAGGGGTAGTTCAACCACCAACCAGTACAGGTCATCGGTCTCATGTTTTGACGCTTCCGGTTCTGCGCAGAGGGACGCTTGCGAGGGATTCGGCGGTCGCTCAGCCCTTGATGGATTTCAGATGTTGGAGATTGAACTGAGAATTCCATTAACATTGCACACACACAACACACAAAACACACAACACACACACACACAACACGCATACATATAATATTGGATGATAAACCAGCTGATTCTGACCAGCTCAGTAAGTTTTTGAATATGGACCTACTACTTGGAAAAGTGATTTGTGGCATAATTGGCCTCTTTGTCAGGAAACCGGAAAGAGGAGTCTTTTGCAAATTATGTTTTTTCATCGCCGGGCCATACATGATATATGGATCTTGATTTACTTTGCTTCCAAAACGGGTGGTTATCGGAAAATATCGACCAACAAACAAATCTTGATCATTGGCCATTTAGACCAGTGAGACATAGTTCATGAACTGCTTGACATTGCTCGACTCAGAGCAGCAGCGGGTGGCAAAATGATCCGCACAGTCATCACTTGGTTGGGGGATGAGTTATCAATAGGTGGGTGTACTGATGGTTCATGAATCAAGTTGCAGCACACCTGCTGTTCAAAATCATGCTCATAAACAACCAGGGCAAAGATGGGCGCAGCCCAGTATGCAGAGATTTGCCCAGAACTTCCATGAGGCAACCAAACGCCAACAAGTCAGTGGATTGCAGCTATGTCAACAGGCTGGTTGGTGAAGTGCAAATTGTCAAAAACTGCAGCCAATCCCAAACAAGATCCTGCATCCCACGCTGCAATAGCACATGATGCGGCATACCCATAATGCCTCAAAGTACTCTGGCATGCTCTTCGATGGCCAATACTTGGCGATCGACTCTGAAGGAAAGGGATGGTCATGTCATGTGGATTATGGAAATGGACCATTTTTTCATACATGAGCACGATCCATTGACCTGTTGTGCACACAGAGCCGAAGTAGAGCACTGGAATCTAACTGGGGACAACTGATAACAGGGGATGAGTGGCAGCATGCCGCACCGACGAGGGCATTGGCCGTGCATCGTGCGAATGCGACAATTTCCGTGTCGGAGCGCAGTTTCAGGCCGACGAAAAAAGCCTTGAGTTGTAAGTGGTGCAGTGCTGATGACCCGCAAGCGCCGACTGGGCTTATAAAACACGATGCAGTCAGGATTTCCGCAACACTTCGAGGACATTTGTTTTAGCGCTACCACCTCCTGTTAAGACTAATTGAGAAAATATGAATTTGTGATTCTTGATGTTCTCACTTTTTTTGGGGGGGTGTTGGCTACATGCATGACATCATTCAGAGATGTTCAAGATCAACCCGCTGATGAGCCCAGCCGCCAGTCAGCTTCTGCAGTACTCGGCCGCGCTGTATGCTGCAAGTACGAACCTTGCGGTGACAGCTGATAAACTTTGGGGGCGGTGGTTCCCTGGGAACTGCCAAACATAGGGATGCCATACCGTGAGCTTGGGGACCAAATGCAGGGTGCCGGGAAAAGAAAACAACCTTTTGGGTTATATTATACCCAAGCGAGGTCAAGATAGAACAAACTTTCAGGCCCCTGCAAGATTTGTTCCCCGCAATCGGACTCATCTAGCGATGGGCGATAAACATATTCAGGAGGTTTGATGGCTGTCTGTGGCGTTGAATGTAAATGTCCAAAGATTACCAACCGCAACAAGCATTATTAATTAGCCATGCGAGAGAGAGAGAGAGAGATCATTAGGAGTCATAAGTTGCCAATGATGAGCCGAGCAACTCTTCAGGTTACAAGGGGCCATGCACAATACGGACCATTTTGCCACATCAGCAGCTGATGTTCAACCTTTTGGAGTGCTGATGAAAGCACTGATTCACCAGGATCGACCCTTACAGGAGGACTTCAATGCACCGTGTGGTGCCCAAGGTGATTCCGCTCCCCCCAATGGCTTTGCATGGGTCTTTTGTGGCGCGAGCCTGGAGAGTCGCGCCTAGAATTCGATGGATCGATTTTTGCAGGCAGGTGGTGCTTCCTTGTGGCAGCGCCTAGATGAAATTGTGTGATTGATCTTCAACAGTAATGTAATATGTAATATATGTAATGAACAGGGTGCAAGTTATAGCTGTATCAGCTGTAGAAGTTTTAGCTTTAAAGGATAACAATGGTTGAGAATGGTGAAGCATTGACAGGTCAGATAGGTCAGTCTGATCGATGAAGGCAATCGGTTACTCAGTGACCCAGCAACAGTTCACCTTAAACATGTTACGGGTGGAAGAATTGATCACCTATCAACCAACCAGTAGCACACTTCTTTTGGATCGGGATCCCAAATTTTGGTTCCTCGTTTGACGACTTGAGGAAGTTGGTGGTGCACGATCTCCGGAATATGTTCGGGCTGGTGGATTTTTGAGTCCTAAAACAATGAGGATGTGGAAAGTAGCATTGAAAGGAAAATGCGTCAGCTTGGTGATGACCATACCTTCATGAAATAGCGGAGAGCTACAACATGGGCAGGTTGCGAATCGACGCAGGGCACCACCCTGTCCTGGAACCGCCGGTGGGGCGACAGATAGCGGCAGGGGTTCCGAAGACCCAGGAGGTGAGGAGACCTGGGTCCAGAAATGCGACGCCCCTTAGGGCATCCATGGGCATCCTTTGATAGACAGCGAGCTGTATAACTTGGGCTGCCAGCATCTCGAGTTAGGATTGTCATGGTTGCTGTGTTTCGGCTTTCAAAGCGTTGTGTTTCTGTTCATTGTCCCACGGTCAACTGATCACCCCCCCCTTGATAACCGTGGAAATGCTCTAATTCCCAAGGTGATGGCAGAGATGGAGAGCCAGCAGATGCCAGCAGTTATTCTTGATGTGTTTGTAGGGGATTTTTTCTCTACCTTTTGGTTGATGTGGGGTGGTCATGTGGACGTGAAATGTAGTGTAAGGGGAATTAACGGAATCAGACGTAAGTCAATGCAAAAGCAGATGCACGTGCATGTGAGTGCTCCATAGTATTCCATAATTGGGTAAGTGTGTTTGTGTGTGAGTGTGTGTGCCCAAATGCACTCATTTATGCAATATATTAATCGTTATCAATTACTTTGACAACCTTTTTGCACAAGTTTCATTTTTACTTTGAACGGATTGGCCTATGAATGGCAGCTCTATTGGTGACCCGCCTGTGTAAGCTGATGGTACAAGATGATGGTTGGCAACCGAAGAATTTATCCATTTCTTATCAAACATCATCACACATCAATTGATGAAGTTTGACTTCCGTGCTCGCAGCGGCTTTTCAGTACTCAAAGTTTCTCTTACAGATTTTGCCAGTAGAAACTACCAACGGGAGTAGGAATGGGTTCCATTGCAGAGAGCTGCGAAAACTGTTAGCTTTTGCTCTATATTTGGTTGTCAATAATTTATTCCCAAAAATTCCGCCATGTCGGCAGATGTTGCTATACTGTGACTGGAATATCCTCAACAGAGCCGGACACGATTTTCACGTCATTTGTCGCGGAGTCGATTGAAAATCCCGGCCGCTTCTGTATAAGCATCTCGAGCGTTCAGGCACAGCAATGAGCAGAGGGACAACACAGGAAGGGAGGCAGCAGCACCACGGCCAAAGCATCCAGCAACAGAAGAGTGAACTCAATGTTTCCTCAAATCCCCAATTGCTTAGGTTCCACTTCTTTGTGTGTTTGTGTGGTATGTGTGTGGTGCATGAGTAGGTTATCGCTACTCTATCGGATTGGTGGGCCCACTTGGGACCATTTGGGGCTGAACGGCGGACGCCAAAAACTAAGGCAACTAAGGTTTATGATATTATTTGATGGACAATGATGGTCTATAACATTTTTTAACGTTGACACGCTATGAGTATGATTCTATGATTGTTAAATGATGGTACCATCATATGTTGTTTCTAAAGCCTGCCATGATTACCATGTCCATGTTTCCTTGGTTTGGGTGGCACCCTCATGCTGGTGACAGGGATTTGCTTCAGCTTGGAAGTGATGTCGCTCCAAGTGCTTTTCACCGGGATCAGTTTACATTTGCGCAGATAATTGCAGATTCATCAATTCCTGAGAGGCCGAATATGCATCCATTTTTAAGTTAAAAGTGTTGAGCCTTGATTCATAGACAGTACTTCTCTTGGAATTTTCACACGCATATATGTATTTGCTTAAAACTCTAAAGTGTTTGCACTTTATTTGACTTGCGTTCCTTGTGTTCAAGTTATTGTAGAGCGAGCTATGGTTGTTATACTTTACACCAATGACTCGACCTTGACGGTGAAACAATACGTCGTTTGTTTAGTCACATATTATCATGAGGTGGCCCAAGAAGGACAAGCGATAGCAGTGCCATCATTCTTGGAATGATTGAGTTGGCTGCCAGGACTTGAGGCCTTGAGAAGCTCTTCATTTGCAGTAAAACATTGGTCAAGATGTCAGCAACAAGTACGGACACCTTGCCAACTCTCAGGGAAGAACATCACGGTTGATGATGCTTTCTGGCTTACTGATGGTCAATGATTACTGACTTGATGATCATTGGTTGGTGAATACTCCATGGATAAGGGCGAATAGTTGTGGTCTGAGTGGTGTGCTGCCTCTTTTCCTGCGTTATCAACCTGATTTGAGCTCGCTTCTCCGCACGCTGTCGTGCACGGTTGGCTTGTACTAACCAATCTGCAGCAAAAAGGCTTTGCTACCCCTCCCACCGGTTTCCCCCTCCAGGAATCTAGTTTTGATTTATGGGTACCGATTTGATTTAGTGATGGTTCATAATTGATGATCAATGGTCAGCACTTGTTTGCAAATGATGGTTGAGAATCAATGGTAAATGATGGTTGCTAGTGGTGGCTTTGTGTACATTCCGGAACAGTACTCGGAACAGTGTAGGTGGCGCTGGAGAGAGGGAAAGAGAATGGTAAATTGATGGAGGATGAGTGGTTGATGAATGGCTTGGGGGGGAAACCCTTGGCGGGTTAGCTGGCCATTGTCCACGCTTTCCAAACACCTCTTTCCATCAAGCAAAAAAGCGCCGCGTTGTGTGCAGCTGCCGGCAGCGCGCGCAGCGCCGATGACGAGTGCGGGAGATCATGCTGGTGACCGTCGTGCCTCAGGCGGTTGAATATATGGTCACGGACCATGATGTTCATGGTAAGCAAGCAGTCTTGAGTGTGCAAGCACAAAAGTCAACAAGTTGAGAGAATTAAGCAGCAACAGCAACCATGGGGGGTACCAGTATCGATCGACACAGCCCATATGATGACAAGATCCAGATTGATCCCGGTTTTGCTTGGGATTCTCCAACGATATGATGTGATCTGTTGTGTGGTTGGGTTGCCGCCATGGTGGAGCCTCAAGGAAGGGGAATCAGTGATACAACGTGTTCATCCAGAAACGCCATAGGCGCCACAGTTGCTTGGTGTGTGGTATCCTTTCAACACCTTGGGGTGGTGCTCGTACTGTGTCTGGCTGGTGGTCTTGATTGACATGTTTATTAGTTTCCCCTGGTAATTATTAATCGATGGTTGGTTGAGTAATATTTTTCATAGGGCGGGGTTGAGACCACCAACCAGGTGGTCATTGTCCAGAATGTTGTTGCCAATTCTTTCAAGCCTTGGTTTTTGTTCACTCAGGCGCAGACAGAAGAGGCAGGAGCCCAGGCTCAGGGAGTATGGGATTCCGGTCAGCCGGGTGCCAACAAGTGCAAAACCTCAGAAACAAGCAGGTTCTTCCGTAGTGCCATGCAATCAGACAGGGGTTATCCGGGTATCCCCCAAAAGTCATGGTTTCGATGGAAATTGGTATTCCCTGATGAGTAGACCCAGGGTTTGTTGATCAGGGGTTAATATGGCATCGATGGGACAAGCCAAAATGTTGGGTAATTACTCAAATCAGTAGGGGACTGAATGTTTCTATTCGGTTGATTCGAGCGAATATGTTGGGAAAATGGATCAATCTCACCTTTGTGAATATGATGTTTTATCAGAATGGGCTTCTGCCAAATCATCCAATATGAATCATTCTTAGCAATACACCATCCTTTTGTGAGGCTTCCCAATGGCTTGAGGAACCACCATATGTTCCATCATTGTGGGGGCGGTGTCGGTCCCAGAAATGGGCAGCATCAGTATCCCGTATCCTTCGTCACCTGGATGCCTGTTGGTTTCGGCGATAAATCTCACCGTTTACGCGATGCGGTGTTCAGAGCCACGGCCCGGTGATCGTTGGTTCGGAGGGCGTTGGTTTGGAGGGGGAAGGGGTACGATAAGATACCCAAATTAGACTGCCATGGTCAACTGCTGGAAGCCAGTACACCTGGTTAGCAGCCCAGGGTGGCGTCCATTCGGAACCGCATCAGATGATTGTTGATGGTATGTCTCAATGCTGAATCAACCGTGATTGGTCACGCAGCATTCGTCATGAGTACTGCCACAAGGACCTTTTTGGCGATTACCGAACCATGAAATACAAGGACTATCAATCTTTGAAGTCTTGAAGGATAGCGGAGTAACCATGTGCTAGATCCAGGACTGCATATGTATTTGTGCGCATTCTTCGACTGGCATTTTCCGACAGAATCACATGTAATTACACATTGATTTATCTATTCATATCTATTCAACATCTCAATCATTCACCAACCATCAGAAACCATAGACGACACCATCAACCAACCAGCGTTTACCATCATCAATCACTGCAGAGGTATCATTACGATTTGACCACGTACCATTTGTTTACCATTATTAGCTTTCAAATGACCATCAACAAGCGTCACCTGATCATCAATCAACCATTACTAGCAATCAATCAGTCCTCAATTTCAGAATTCGCCGTGAGTAATGCCATTGATGACTCTAATTATGAACCATTCTTATGACAATTTATTAAATCAATTAGCCATGATGTTTGATCAGTTCAGGCACTAAATCATGTGATAAATAGTGAAGTATGCAAATGGTAGTAGTAGGGTTGACTTAACCTAATTAGTTAACAACTACTGCAATAGCCACCTAATTAACTACAAGCTCTACATATCCTTCAACGCCCACCGCCCCACGCTGATGTCGACACGACGCCAGGTGCCATCTCTCGACACAACCCGTCTCGACAACGCCGTTGAGAGTGCCGTCTCCTCATGGCCGTGCCTGGGACATGAATAGTGGTTGACTCCAGGGAAAATAACATTAGATATGATATAATATATATATATATAATGGTTTTATGATGCTTAAAGGGGATAGGAGCTGATAATAATGGTTGAGCAACTTTACTGGCTGATGGTGTCAAATATCTTTAGGTTT
>VSDK01020374.1:435454-445976 GCA_009767595.1 Symbiodinium kawagutii
ACCAAGAGTGTCTCACCAAGAGTGTCCCACCAAGAGTGTCTTACAAAGAGTGTCTCACAAAGAGTGTCTTGCAAGAGTGTCTTACTCAGAGTGTCTTACCAGGAGTGTCTCACCAAGAGTGTCCCACCAAGAGTGTCTCACCAAGAGTGTCTCACCAAGACTGTCCCACCAAGAGCGTCCCAAGTGTCCCACAACAGTGTCTTACCAAGAGTGTCTTCCCAAGAGTGTCTTCCCAAGAGTGTCTTCCCAAGAGAGTCCCACCAAGACTGTCTCACCAAGAGTATCTTACAAAGAGCGTCTCACCAAGAGTATCTCGCCAAGAGTGTCCAACAAAGAGTGTCTTACCTGGAGTGTCTCACCAAGAGTTTCCCACAAAGAGTGTCTCACCAAGAGTGTCTTACCAAGAGTGTCTCACCGAGAGAGTCTTACCAAGAATGTCTCACCAAGACTGTCCCACCAAGAGTGTCTTACTCAGAGTGTCTTACCAGGAGTGTCTCACCAAGAGTGTCCCACCAAGAGTGTCTCACCAAGAGTGTCTTACCAAGAGTCTCACCAAGAGTGTCTTGCAAGAGTGTCTTACCAAGAGTCTCACCAAGAGTGTCTTGCAAGAGTGTCTTACTCAGAGTGTCTTACCAGGACTGTCTCAACAAGAGTGTCTCACAAAGAGTGTCTTACAAAGACTGTCTCACAAAGAGTGTTCCACAAAGAGTGTTTTGCCAAGAGTTTCTCACCAAGAGTGTCTTGCCAAAAGTGTCTTACAAAGAGTGTCCCACAAAGAGTGTCTTACCAAGAGTGTCGTATAAAGAGTTTCTCGCCAAGACTGTCCCACAAAGAGTGTCCCACAAGAGTGTCTTACCAAGAGTCTCACCAAGAGTGTCTTGCAAGAGGGTCTTACTCAGAGTGTCTTACCAGGAGTGTCTCACCAAGAGTGTCCTACCGAGAGTGTCTCACCAAGAGGGTCTTGCAAGAGTGTCTTACTCAGAGTGTCTTACCAGGAGTGTCTCACCAAGAGTGTCCTACCGAGAGTGTCTCACCAAGAGGGTCTTGCAAGAGTGTCTTACTCAGAGTGTCTTACCAGGAGTGTCTCACCAAGAGTGTCCTACCGAGAGTGTCTCACCAAGAGGGTCTTGCAAGAGTGTCTTACTCAGAGTGTCTTACCAGGAGTGTCTCACCAAGAGTGTCCTACCGAGAGTGTCTCACCAAGAGGGTCTTGCAAGAGTGTCTTACTCAGAGTGTCTTACCAGGAGTGTCTCACCAAGAGTGTCCTACCGAGAGTGTCTCACCAAGAGGGTCTTGCAAGAGTGTCTTACTCAGAGTGTCTTACCAGGAGTGTCTCACCAAGAGTGTCCTACCGAGAGTGTCTCACCAAGAGGGTCTTGCAAGAGTGTCTTACTCAGAGTGTCTTACCAGGAGTGTCTCACCAAGAGTGTCCTACCGAGAGTGTCTCACCAAGAGGGTCTTGCAAGAGTGTCTTACTCAGAGTGTCTTACCAGGAGTGTCTCACCAAGAGTGTCCTACCGAGAGTGTCTCACCAAGAGGGTCTTGCAAGAGTGTCTTACTCAGAGTGTCTTACCAGGAGTGTCTCACCAAGAGTGTCCTACCGAGAGTGTCTCACCAAGAGGGTCTTGCAAGAGTGTCTTACTCAGAGTGTCTTACCAGGAGTGTCTCACCAAGAGTGTCCTACCGAGAGTGTCTCACCAAGAGGGTCTTGCAAGAGTGTCTTACTCAGAGTGTCTTACCAGGAGTGTCTCACCAAGAGTGTCCTACCGAGAGTGTCTCACCAAGAGTGTCCTACCGAGAGTGTCTCACCAAGAGTGTCTTACCAAGAGAGTCCGACCAAGAGTGTGAGCATTCGGGTTCGTGGGCTTCATCTTGTTTTCAAAACCAACTTAAGGCCTGACCCACCCCCATGGGTCTACATGGGTCTTCTTGTCATGAAGTACTCCAAGTCCAATGCCTAATCATATTGATGTTTTGTTGTACTTTGGGAAGGGGACATGGATGTCAAGCGTTTTGTTCAGAGATGAATTCCATCAATCATCGGCACATTGTGGATTCTGCATATCCCAAGTTCACCGGAGATTGCCAGCAAGTAAGAGGATGTTTCACGTGGGAATGCTCACTGTCTGGAAACACCTACAACTACTGGTGCCGTTCCGTCCCCTTGATGCTGCTCTCTGCTCTCCTGTGGAGCTGCCGGCTCAGCGCATGCGCTCGTACCTAGGTGCCACTAAGATGCCAGAGATGAAACCAATGACTCCAGGACTTGTTTCTCCTCAGCGCATGCCACTTGGACTTAAGGATCTCCCCAGCCCAACGTTCAACAGGTGCGTGGTATGATAAATCAGCCATGGTAAATTCATGTACATTCTCAAATCATAGGGAATACCAAAAGTGGTTGGCTCATATTGCCATAAATGGCTAATAAAGTATGATAACAAGGGGTAACCCTATGACTGAAGAAACCATCATAATTATAAGACTTAATCATAGGAGGACACTGATGAGGTCCCAGCCCAGGCGTGAGGCAGCAGGAGTCCCTGGCTGAGATTCTTTACGTTTAGTTGTCTATCATCATGAACTAGTCTTATTATATTTGATTATGCAGCAGTGCCAGTGTTTTGGGCGTGGTTATTTACATGTTTTTTATGTACAAATATGATTGTACAATCATGCCATTCCGTTTAACCTTCTTTTCTCGCGATGGTGGTTTTGGTTGCATACGATTATATCAATTATATCCTATTCCCACGTATCCCATGAGACTTGTTTTTTAGGTAAAAGCAATGGCCCGTCCTTGTTGTTAATCCTGGTGATATCAATATCCCAGAATGCTCAATCCATCATTGTGATGTTCCCGCCTTTTTTGCCAGTTATATCCCATCTTTATGATCATGAAATTGGCCACACGATAAGCCAATATCATGAGAAAAATGGCCTGATAATGACAGCCATTGGCCAGCCTTGACCATCAATAGCCACTAGAGTCAGTCCTGATTCGTACGGTTGATGGAGGAAATCCTGCACCACCCAGATGGGCATCCCAAGTAATCTTGTGTGAGGACACCCCCCTGCAACCCCTTAATCTCAATGTTGCGGTAGCAAGGTGGGTGGTGCAGGATTTTCTTCATTCACAGATTTCATGTCCGGCATGAGCCCAGCACATACTTCAATATTAAGATTTGGGGTTCCTAGGGGATGTGGACTATGAAAGTGGTGCAGGATTTCTTCCATCAACAGTACCCGCGCAGGGCGCGCGGGTACGACTGAAGGGAATGATTTTCAATCAAATGTTTACCTGCAATCGCAAAACAGATTAGAGTAAGCGGGCAAGACATGCATGAGAGCTGATTGAATGCAGCGGTGACAACGCACAAAGCAACCCTGCAGTTGCAAAACGCAATAGAACCACTGCAGAGGAAAACCTTCACGCACGCCAAATGTCGTAAATTTCAAGTTTCAAACTGTTATCAAACTATTTTCCTAGGTGTTTTTCTATTTTCAAACTATTGTCAAACTCAACTTTCAAACTCGCTCATATTGCGGAGAGCACGCGGAAGCACGTTTTTCACAGTCTTCTGCTTCAAAAAGGCTGAAATTTGTGTGAAAAACGTGCTTCCGCGTGCTCTCCGCAATATGAGCGAGTTTGAAAGTTGAGTTTGACAATAGTTTGAAAATAGAAAAACACCTAGGAAAATAGTTTGATAACAGTTTGAAACTTGAAATTTACGACATTTGGCGTGCGTGAAGGTTTTCCTCTGCAGTGGTTCTATTGCGTTTTGCAACTGCAGGGTTGCTTTGTGCGTTGTCACCGCTGCATTCAATCAGCTCTCATGCATGTCTTGCCCGCTTACTCTAATCTGTTTTGCGATTGCAGGTAAACATTTGATTGAAAATCATTTCCCAGTTGGTTGATGGAGGAAACCCTGCACCACCCAGATGGGCATCCCAAGTAATCTTGTGTGAGGACACCCCCCTGCAACCCCTTAATCTCAATGTTGCGGTAGCAAGGTGGGTGGTGCAGGATTTTCTCCATTCACAGATTTCATGTCCGGCATGAGCCCAGCACATACTTCAATATTAAGATTTGGGGTTCCTAGGGGATGTGGACTATGAAAGTGGTGCAGGATTTCTTCCATCAACAGTAGTATCTATAACGACACCGTTACCAAAAGTTCATTGTTTTGAGTATCTACAACCACTAAGCCACTATACTCCTTCTTGGTTATTCTCACCATCCATGACCACCAACTGCCCATTACTTTCAATCCCATGATGCTCGTCACTTCGTCTTGGACCCAAAGGTCTTCCAAGGAGTCCAAGCGTAGCGAGGGCACCGCACAAGTCGCTCGTCGCAAATTACCTTAGTGGGGACCGCGGCGCTGGGTGAAACAATCAGCAAAGTAATGGATGATGATGGTGAATGGTTCGTTCGAATGGTTGCGCTTGGGTAAAGCAAACTGGAGATGGAAAATCATTTAATTTCTGGATAAACCCTTGTAAACCAGCCGTAAATGGTAGATGTTCCATTGCCAGGTTCATTTACAAAAGGGTACTCACAGTGAATACTTGGTAGCAAACCATTTACAACTACAATGGACTTTGGACCATTTGTTGACAACAAGCGTCAAAGGTAATTGTTGGTGAATACTGGGTAATGATGTTGAATCGTTGTTTTTGCTTAATGATGCTCGATGGCTGAGAAGAATCATAGTGATGATTGATGGTTGGTAATGATGGCTGTTGGTTCTGAATTTTCATCATATCAAGTTGACAAGTGATGATTTTTCAATGCATAGTGATCAGTTGCAATGCTTTATATTGAGTAGAAATTGATTGGTGCTCTGAGGATTATGAGGATTACATTTTCTACTTAATGAAAAGTGGCTCAGTGGCTTCATTTGTTAGTGGCTGGCCAGTTCTAGCGCCAGATGAAGCTTGGAAGTAGAAGCGCCATCGACCAAACATATGTTTCTCACATGGTGGGCACGCAATTGAAACAATTGGAGCACCATCATTTTTTCATGGCTCACAATGACAAACTCCTGATAATGTTTTGCCTGCGAATGATCATGTTTGGGTTACTCGGCAGGTTGTCATACTCCAAAGTGACCATCCACCACGGTCAATGCCACACGTGACACCTCCATACAACCATGGCTTTTGGAACTGCAGAATTGCTGCGTTGCCGTTTCCTGGTCCATTAAGACCAGTATCACTTGCAGACGATCAGGATACAACTGGATCGGCTATATGTATGTATATTCTATTTACAAATTATATTTAGATAGATATACTTTTTGCGTGTATATATATTTATATAATATATTTTTATTTCAATATGTATTTATATATATATATATACACCTTTTTAAATACTTATGAAAATCAATTAATAAACAAATAAATAAATAAGTAAATAAATAGATGCATGAATATACATATATATATATATTTATTTATTTATATTTATATTTATATTTATATATATATATATATATCGCCGTATTACTGGCAAAAAAAGGCCACACATGATTCATGCTTGTGCCATGAATTCGTCCATTGGTGTACTCTCCAAAGGACAGTTGGTTTCGTGGACATCACACGCACCTTGGTGTGATAGGCATCCCCCTACCAACAACTGGGCGGCCCCTTTTTGAGTTGGCACTAACTATAGCTGACCAGCACGATGACGCTTGGGCAATCTGCGCATCAGTGTCCGTGTGATTGGGTTGGCAACAGGGAGCAAAGAAATCACGCCTCCACAGCACAGCGCCTTGAACATGAACGCGGCTTTGTTCAATGGTTGGTTCCATTTTTTGTGGGAGGACAAGCAGATTCAGTAAGACGCTGAAATAGGTCACATACACACAATAGCTCTGAGTTTTTGGTTGAAGTAGTTCTTTCAAGTCCTAACACGAGATTTTTGGACAAGCATTCGCCATCACTACCTCAAACACACATGTACCCTGGTTTCATGATCCTCAAGCATAACGAATCAATTGTCAAAGGCTGGTGGGTGGTTTTGATTGACATGTTCATTTTCCCTGGTATTTATCAATATTTCTCAACAAATGCTTGGTTGACAACTTGTCATGACGGGCTGGCTGTTCGCACCACCGATGGCGGATGCCATCCGCACCACCGGTGCCACCGGCCGCGGCTCAGGAGTCCACAGCGGCGGGCAACAACTCCCCTCGCGCCTCGTGCTGCTCCGAGGCACCGCTGGAGAACCGGGGGCGCCGGGTGGTGCCGGGTGGTGGGGAAGCTCCTGCTGTGGTCCTCCCTGGTGGGTCACTGGTTCAGCTTAGTGATGCTGGGGATCATTGGATGATGGCTGAAGGATCACTGATTCAGACATCTCAAGACTTGATGATCATTGGATGATCGCTGAAGACTTGTGTTTGGAGAATGTTGGACATCAGGATTCTGTTTGCTGGTGTTGGGGAATGAGATGGAATAGCTGTGAACCAGGATGCCAACAATCAAGCTGGCGAATGATTGTTGATGCTAGTGTTGCTCAATTGATGCTTGGCTAAAAATGCAGGAGCAGTGAGCAAACCAGATCATGACCAAGATGTTCGACCCACAAACAAATGCTTTGGGGAATGAACCAGGGATTCCTGATGTGTACCACTCTGGATTTCGTAGCTACATGCCTGCACGTGCTGTGCGTATATGGAGATAAAGATGCAGACGATAAAAAACAATCGGATTGCTAGATCGTAGATCGACCAGCACTTGTAGCATTGCAATTTGGCATAGCTTCTTCATTGTTGTCAGCCAGATCTATTTGTTGGGGTTTCTTTTAGCTGGGGAGATGGTCCAAAAGCAGTGGCAAAAACACAACGGAGGAATGCAGTGCACGGATGCCTTATGTTTTTGAACGCGGGTAACATGCATTAATTGCAATTTCAGAAGTTATAGACCAGAGATGTGCAGAGTTTCGACCGCTCATGGTAAAAGTGCGTCTTCCCACAGCACCTCAGTCCATAAACCTTGTTTTTTTTTTTGTGAGGGTGTGTCTATGACTTCACCCTGCGAGTGCTTTTTGCTGTTGTTGCGGTTGGTGGTGGTTGGCAGTTGGTGGTTGGTGGTTGGGTGGGTGGTGGTGGTGGTGGTGGCCGTGGCGGCGGTGGTGTTGGTGGTCGCGGTGGTGCTGGTCATGTTTGCTAGGTCAGCCAACCCCTGGAGAAGACCAACGGGCCAACTTTGCCCTTGCAGAAGCGTGAGAACGTGGCATGGTGCGTCGCTTGGTGGTTGGGAAGGAGCTAAGGAGCTAGGGGTATCCCGTTCTGGCACTTTATAGGGAGGAGTGGCCTCACTAAATATGCTGTTTGCTCATTATTGTAATCAAATGTGTTTCGGAAAGTCAGCTAGAAGCGCCTCAGGCTGTTTTTTGATTTGTTCCTTTTCTTTTGGATGTTGTATTTAGGTATCATTTTTTGCGGCTTTTGGTTGCGTTTAACAGCGGTTGAACGGCTGAGCTGCGAGCCGCCATGAAACAGTTGGAATGCATTGGAATGTGAGCATAGGGGCCTGCTTTGGAATGCTGCCATTAAAGATGTTGTTGAATCATGTCGAATCAATCTCCGCCCCTGCTATTGGTTGCTTCTTCTGAGAGGTTAGACTTTCTCGTGCAAGATTTGCCAAGAGACTACTAAACTGGCAAAAGAGTACAGTGAATGGTTGGGCACACGCCGTACGCTTTGTGAACTAACCATGCAACAGACGAAGGGAAGGACGTAGTTTTCTGGAGGCTTTCATAGTGCTTAAATTAGATTACTTAAGTTGCAGGCTTGGATGCAAGAATATCAAGCACGTTCTCATTTGGAGCTAGGACTCCATTTCACCAGCAGGAGCGGTGTCCCTCGCAGAATGGACAATTGTGTGCAATACCTGTACCTGTATTTATGTATGTTTCGATTCAAGTGAGTCCAGTATGTAAAGATATGGCCAAGACAACCTCAAATGGTGACTGCTTTGATGCCGCTAAAGGACAGAAGTTGCTAAGTCAAGCACGGGGGCATGTATTTGCCCAAGGCCCACATTTGAGGCTACGTAAGCGGATCGACTTGGTTATTTACAATTATTTACTGGCTTGGAAATGATTAGAAGATATTAGAAGTCTGAAGACAGCATGACTTCATATGATTGTCTAATGTGGGTTGGTGACATTTCAGCTGCTGAAATTTGTGTAGACAATTTTCAGCTTTCCGCGGACCGAGCAACAGCACAATTGTATAGCTAAGCATTGTTTACTCTATCTCCTGGGGCTTTCGTTTGAACCTTGACCATCCAGAAATCTCCAAATGCGAAACCTAAGGACATCAAAGATGAGGAGAACACTCAGATGGGCCTGGGGCTGGAGGGGCCATTGGAAACTCCCATGCAAGGGCTTCCAAAGACGAGGCCCCGCGATAGGTGCACTAAGCTTGGACATTACGGTGCTGGATTCCATAGTTTGAGGCATGTCTTCAACTGTTCTGTCCATCAGGTACGAGAATTTCAACTAACATATATCGACAGCTTTCGCATTGTTTCACTATAATGGTGACGGTGGGCGACCAGCTGTCGTATCGCTGACCTGCGGCAGTGATTTCCCCCAGACAGACGATGAGTGGCACGCTGCTGCCAGGGTGTCCAAGCCACCGAGTTTCCATTTGGCATCCGCCGCCATGCAAACCCCATGATATCCTCAATGAAGGGTCGCAATGATGGAGTACCAGTACCACTAGTACGCTATCAATCGTCCCTTCGCGAACCATACATAGCTCTCTTGGGATGTTTGCATGTGTTTTTGTTCATCCTTTTCGTGTGAGGTTCTTGGTGTCTGTCTGGTAAACTGGGATCCTCCTTGTTGGTGGTGTTGTCCCATTGGCTATTGGCCGTGGCTGGGCCAAAATGATGAATGGAGTGTCGATGTTGAAACGAAATGTCGTAAAATGGAATCATGGAAAAACCAGTACTAATCCCAAAATGGAAGACTTCAGCACCCAGGGCATACTCCAGCATCATCGTGGCCTTTCCAATTCATGATTCAAAGATTCTTTGAGTGGCACACCTGTGCAGTGCCAGGAGGAATTTGAAGATTTTGGTGACTCCTTGCCCATCTCTCCGCCTCTCGGATAGGTTTCCCATGGTTTCCCATGGTTTCCTCCGGTGCTTCGCGTTTTTTTCATGGCAGATGTTTTGTGTGGTAAAATGTGCAGAGAGATATCATTGATATCATGGTTGTTGGTGCAGTGCATGTTGCATCTCTGAAGCATTGTTATCAGGCGCGGTGGATGTTGAATCAGTTGGCCGTTGCATGAAATACATCAGCATTGCCAAGAATCTGTTGATAAGAGCGTGATGGTGACTTTCACTCTTGGTTTCTCTTGGCAAGCATTGATTCTTAATGAAGTATTGAGCATCATGGGCCAAGCAACCAGTACTTGCACAATAAACATATCGAGAAACCACAACAGGAACCAGCAACGAGGGATGCCGTAGTTTTGGGGGGGCTGAACCATACCTTTCGACGCCCTTTTGAAACTATGGCTGGGGCATCCCTAGCCCATCCAAGCATGTCAGTGTTAAGTCTGGAGACTCACCACTCTTGGGACTTTGCGGGTGCCGTTCTAACAAGATATTTCTGTAGTTCCACTTGATTCTGCCATATCCAGTAAATTGAATTTTGGTTTGCTTTGTACATGGTCCACCGGCCACGGATGACCCCCCCAGTCCCAGCCGGTTGCCCCCCTGACCCGCGCCTACCCCCAGCCTGCCCACTGGACGTGTATAGAACGAATACTGGAAATGCTATCCAGCTGGGAAAGTTGGACTTACTTGCGAGTCGGTTTGGAGAGGTATATCACATGATATCCTTTCGCAGGAGAATCGTAGAAACACCAGCCAAGACTTATAGATATCCTATTCTCAATCTGTATAATTGTAATTTATCATTGTGATATCCTCTAGCAAAAGGCCAAGCATATGGCTCTGGGTCAGTTCACCCTAAGTCCCCCTGGTTCCCCCACCATTGTAGAACCAGCTCGTTTTCCCTATTGTTGTTGGTGATTATCCCCAGATGTCCTCAGTTACTTTGATATTTTTACTGAACCGGCAAACTAATCTGGAAGCTGGTCAGGTCTATTATTTATATTCATAATATGGCAGTGGGTCAAAACCCTGTACCCCTGATTCCCCTGCCATTGACCAGTGTTTTCCTTATTATTGTTGGTCATCCCCCATTAGTTGGCTGGTGAATATTGATCCATTGCCATACATAGCGGGTATATCATTCCTATGATTGTTGCTTGTTATCCCCTGATCATTCATCATTAACCAGCTCTTATATCCATTTGTTGGTTGTTTAACTGCTTGATATGGTCATCACCATTACCATTTATAATGGCTTTACTTCCAAAACCTGGCAATTTTCAGCAGAAACCCAGGACACCACGTCAGGGCGCCTTTTTGAGGTCTGTGAAGAGCACCGCCACCACTCCCTCACGCAGCGGGCGCCGCGCCGAGCGTC
>VSDK01020374.1:455813-475084 GCA_009767595.1 Symbiodinium kawagutii
ACCCCAGGCTTTGTGTCTGCGGCCTCGCCCAGCAGTGCGGCGGCCAAGAAAGGGTTGAACCAGGGGGCCGGTGGCGAAGCCAAGCAAACAATGACTGGAAGGTGGTTGAAGAATGGTTACTCATGGGTGTTCATCATGAGGTAGTAATAGGGAAATGATTGCGGCATATTGCGGCCTCAGCAGATTCCTGGTCACCCAAGGGCATGGTTTCGAGCCAGCTTTATGGAGTTGTTGGGTGATATATAGCTGCAATATTTTCTAATCGTGCTCTCTTGTTTCCACCCACTGGTTTACATTTTTTTTGCCAGGAAAGCAGCATAAGTCCTGTAAAATAATAATCATAAATCATGGTAAGCAACCTATGAAGCATGGTGAATAGCATTCAAAAACAACTTTCCAGGAGATGTTCGAGAAAATCCTCAGTGATTGTTGGCTACCAGTCCTTCTTGAGACGTGTCTAAGGGTTCCGAAAGCAAGGTTAGGCACCATGTTTATGTGCCATTGCAAGCCAGGTTCAAGATATGGCAAGAACAATGGTGATCAGAGTTTGCAGGAGAGACAAATGACATCATTTATGATTCCACAGCAGACTGAGTTTTCAAGGCAAGTTGCATCAGTTCTACCCGTGCCAGCAGTTGCTAGTGCAGGATGAGCATCCAACGAGGCAGTCAGACCTGAAGCTCGCCCAGGCATGCTACCCACCTCTCCCTCTGTGCGACGTGACCCCATGCCCGCTATGAGCCCTGTGAGTCCCGAGGTGCCAAAGGGGAGTTCTGGTTGATGAGCCACGGTTGACCATCAAGATTATCAAGTAGCATTGGGTGTGGTGTTTGTGATTTGTTGTTCCTTTTGTTCTTCGAAATTGCCGAAATTGGATGAAATTGCCGAAATTTGATGAAATTTGATTGTGAGAGGTTTGTACTGGTGAAATCCTAATATCAAACAACCAGATTCAGTGCAGTGAAAAGCAGGTTGGAGATCAGGCAGTACTAGTGACAGCAACAGGCGCATCATGTTCACGGTTGCACACCAGCCCGTGCATTTGCTTTCTGAAATCCAATGGTTTTGAAGATCCCACCTTCGACAATGTAACGCTTGCTTTCGGCATAATCGAGCTTTTTCATGAGGCTGAAATGGAGGGAATTGGTAGCCAAGGCCCTAAACCTAAACCATTGCTTCTGTTAGGTCTGAGACCAGCACATCCCTGGTAGTGCCAGACATGGAACTGGCAGGTTGGTTTTGAAAAAAGGTAACCTATGTGAGGTTTGGCACGAGTTTTACCGAGTTTTACTGAGAATGCTTGTGGCCAACGGCATCCAACCGCCAAGCATTTCTGGGGACAACCTTCGACAACTTCTCCACAGGGAGCTTGACAGCCCTGAGTGGTTGCGAGTCTCGGGCGTCAAGATTTACAGCGTAATCCAGCTCTCGAGGCAACATGTTCCGCATGCAAATTGTGGCACACCCAATGAATGACCAACCGTTGACCAACCAATCATGTGCGCATGGGGCCACCGATGATGGTGACGGTGAGTGCGCAACTGTCAAAACATTCTTTGCCAAAATTTTGTTGCAACAGTTGGGAGAGTTTCAGCTGCCATGGGCTCAAGAAGTGCTGAACAGCACTCCGCCGCTGTCCGCGCGTGGGGGGGCGCATGAGACAGCGCATTGCCGTGTTCTTCTCTTTGCTGTTGGTCACTGCAGCCTTTTCTCGGTTGAATCAGTCGACACTGGCAGCCCCGCGATCGATACGCACGGACACTGAAGCCGCCATGCCCATCACAGTTTGGACCACAGAGGCTCATGAGTTGACATGAAAGAAATCCCTGACCAGTGGTGGCTTGCACCAACGCAAGAACTCATTTGACCTGAGCTATGTAGGTAAAGATGTGTAAAGATTATTAAAGATGTGAGATCCACCATAACGAACCTGCACTATTGAAGGAATATCATGGCACCATTTTTGGAAATTGGTATGGTGCTTGGATAGTGCATATTTCTGGGTATTTTGTTATTTACGTAATTTCACGAGCGAATGCGCGGGACGAGGAATGGGCATTTTTATCAATGCAACAATTGTCAGCCTGAGTTGCTCCTTAGTGGCTTGACTTTCTTATCCACCCGTTGTAGCGTTGGCCCTAAGTGTTTGAGCGAACATGGGGAGGAATTACAAGTTGCAACCACACTCCAGTGCCTCCCTGGAACCATTGGAGGATTCTGAAGAAAGAGCTCAGAAAGTGGTTGCAGCCACAGCTGCCCTAGCCGATACGTCTAGCCGTGTCGAAGAGATTAAGAGCTACTACTGGTGGGAGGGCAAGGTGAACTTTGACCCCGAGTGGAGGGTGGTGGTTGTCACTACTTCTCTTTTTGAGAAGGTCCAAGAAACGATTTCCAAAGTTCATAGCTATGACCTTCCCATGATCATTTACGATGCAGAGATGCCCGCAGGGAATCTTGACTTGCAGACCAGTCATTTTTGGTTTACCATCAGGTTGAGCACTGCAGAGATTGACCAAGAAAAGACCATTCTCGGGTCTTAGGGTTGCTGCAGACAGCAGCATTTAGCTGTGAGCCGTGACCCCTTTATTTGGAAGGTGGTTTGAAGCATTTTTTGCTGTTCCACACCCGCATGGTGGTTTGTGCAATGGACTCTTTTAACAGCGGGCTAGTTGGAGCTAATCTATTCACCAGAGGTCTTGTTGATCTTCTTGGCTTAGCAACTAAAGCCTACAAGTATCGTGCGCACAGCTATTGGTTCCATTCCTTTGTTGCACACTTTTTGCGAATCATTTCCTGACATGTGCGTTTGAAGTGTGTGTTTTTGCTCTCAAACAGTTTACGACTACTGAACGACTACTAAACGTACCAGAGCCACAAATCCACCACTGAGGCATCCTTATTGGAAAGGTCTCATGGAACTGTCCAGCGATGATGCCATCAAGCTGGCTGAGAAGTTGGTTGAGCATCGTATCGTGGCTTGTGCCCAGGCGTCTCCATCAGGACTGCAGTTTAGCCAGGTCCCGGAGGATTGTCACACCGAGATGACTGAGATCCTTTCCATCGTTGATTCTATTGTTGTTTCGTTGTTTGTTCATGCTTGTTTTGGTGTTGAAGCATATGTGTTTGGGTGTTTTGGTGTTCGTTATTTGGTGTTTTTGGTGTTCTACGTGTGCCCATTGCCATCCTGCTTTTGCATTTGAAATATATGTCCAAATATGGCTAAAGGCTGCATTTGTTTGAATGCACTTCCCATTTGTGGAGTTGGCCATAGGTGCCTGCTTTTGTCTCGCTTCCCAGCCTGGCTCGGGGAGGCTGACCTGTGGATAGGTGGATAGATGGATAGATGGAAGGAAGGATGGATGGATGGATGGACAGATGGACCGATGGACCGATGGACAGATCATAGAGAGAGGGGGAGAGGAAGATAGATAGGGAGAGAGATCTTTTTTGTCCTTTGTCCGGGGTTCTTTTCTATTTACTATTTTTTTGTTCTTGGAGGACTCATGAGGATTTAGTCTTTTTTGATCCCTCTCTGTCTTGCAACAGGGTAGCCAGGAGAATGCTCCTCTCAAACTGTTTTTTTTTGGGTGCTGTTTCCTTCAAGACTATTTGGCGGGCCACCGCTGCAGCGACAGCATCACCGCACGCGACTGCGGTCTCCCTTTGAGGGTTTTTTCTGAGGGTTTTCCCTGCTTTCAGTGTCGGAGAGCCTCCTCACAGCAACCAGCATTCAACCACCTTTAAAAGGAAGGACGGAAGGAAGAAAGGATGGAAGGAAAGGAAGAAAGCAAAGGATGAAAGGAAAGGAAGAAAGGAAAGGAAAGAGAAAGAAAGAAAGGAAGAAAGGAAGAAAGAAAGGAAGAAAGGAAGAAAGGAAGAAAGGAAGAAAGGAAGAAAGGAAGAAAGGAAGAAAGAAAGGAAGAAAGGAAGAAAGGAAGAAAGGAAGAAAGGAAGAAAGGAAGAAAGGAAGAAAGAAAGAAGAAAGGAAGAAAGGAAGAAAGAAAGGAATAAAGGAAGAAAGGAAGAAAGAAAAAAAGAAAGGAAGGAAGAAAGAAAGGAATAAAGGAAGAAAGGAAGAAAACAAAGGAAGAAAGGAAGAAAGAAAGGAATGAAGGAAGAAAGGAAGAAAGAAAGGAAGAAAGCAAAGGAAGAAAGGAAGAAAGGAAGAAAGGAGGAAGGAAAAAAGGAAAGGAAGAAAGGAAAGGAAGAAAGGAAAGGAAGAAAGGAAGAAGCGAAGAAAGGAAGAAGCGAAGGAAGGAAGAAGGAGAGAATCCAAGCAGACAAGCAATTTCCGTTGCCGGGCTTGGGGTTATTGTTGAAGGTCTTTTAATGGATGAACGAGCTTGGGTCAACAATGACATACGGCGCAAAAATGACTCACGATTTGTTTTTTTGGTGGCAAACCGCGCTGTGTGCGGGGTTCATGATTTGATCCACACCCACATTGCCCATACCCCCGAAGGCAGGTGGGTTTGGTCCGAAATTGATTTCCTCTGATATGCGCCTGTGTTGATGTCACATTTACTTTGGTTTCAAAGATCTTTGTTTTCATAGTTCAGCAGCTGCGTATTGTTCTTGCGGATGTTTGTTTGATTGTTTGTTTTGTTGATTTTGGTGTTTGCTGCGCCTTGTTTTGCCGTGTTTGAACCTGATCAGTTTAACATCCAAGAATATCGGAGAATGATTTTGGCTACATCCCCGACTGTTGGCCATGCGCATAGATTCATATGAACCGTATGCGTATGTTTGTGTGTACTTGCATTTCCTGGATTCATGTATCTCTATGCTTGCCTTCGTGTCTTCCCAGCGCGCCTGATCTTTGGCCCCAAGTGGGTGCTGAAAAGGTGAAGATTCAGCGCTGAACTTTTTGGTGTGTTGTCTTTTTTGGTGTCTAGTGCATCTTGGAATTCATAGGTGTATATAATTCTTAGTTGCAGGGTGAATTATTAAGTGATAATGGTAGTGGTGATCTCAGTGATCTCAACTATATGAATTGTTCAGACACGGAACCTACCCATGGTTTTGCAAACGCCAGGAACTTTGGCCGTCAAAACCATGGCGAACTGCAAAGCCTTGGTTGAAGAGAATGCAGGAACAAGTGTGTCATGGACAGCAATCAATGGCAACGAAGGCTATTTGAAATGGATGGAAGAAGAGTGCATCGGATGTAAATAGCATGAAAGCCATGGGCTTTGCTCATTTGATGATGTCAATAGAGCTGTTGCCATTCAAGCTAGCAATATGTTTCTACTGTTTCATGCCAATGGTTGCTGTTCGGTGTTCGCTTTTGGTAGTTCCATCATGGACTCTTAATGATGAGCAAAGGACCCGCTGGATGCCTCTGTCATGTGGCCATCAGCGTCGCTGGACGAGATGCCGCGCTTCCGCGGCGAGAAAATGAACCACGGGAGTGTGCCCAATCTGACCAAATAAAGCTAGGTGATTACACAACAATAAATGGGGGTACACAAGTGGAGAGAGAGACACAGTAAAGGTGAGACGGCGATGGAAAAAAAGGTGAGTACACAACAATCAAGTTCCTCATTTTTAGAGGCTGATTCTTCGACAATCTACTTCTGGATCAAAAGCATTTAACATAGTATGGTAGCCGTCTACCGGCACTGTCGACATCTACCGCCTGATGTTGCATCAGATTTGTTTAAGTTTGCAATCAAATTTGCTTAAGATTGGAAAAAGGTGTTGGGAAACAAAGTGGGTACACAGCAGCTGAAAACACATGCAGTGGAGAGTCATGGAGAGTCGCATCAGTGAACGCGTGTCAATGCCCCAATCGTCTCAGTTCTGAAATGGCAAGGTCACCTTTGGATGTCCGCGTGCATACTACTTGTGGGAGGATTGCGTTTGAATATCGGGATGCTTTACACGACAACTGTCATGTTCTTCAAAGTGAGTGGAAGAGAAACCCAAGAGGAGAGGACAGGAATGAACAGTGCGATAACGATTTGCCCAGCAGTAAACTCCTGAAGTGACCGGAAGTCGACAGAACGCTCACTTGCCGTACTTGAATTTGATTTGATTGCACTTTTTTTGGGGGTGTATCACAGGGGACTCTGAATGAAGGCGCACTTCAAATAAAGAACACAATCAAAAAGTTTCAAATGCGGCAAAGCACAGAACAATACTATTGGAAACGGGGTGATTTCAGACCTGCCAACAGGTTTTGTTTGAGTGTCCTATGTCCCGTTGTGGAAGTGGACAGTTGGATATGTGTTTGCTGTTAGATGCTTAATCAGGTATCAAATTTACAGTTTGATCAACATCACTTCAACCACTGAATGTAATTTGGTGGGATTTGCCGTTCCAATCTTCAGCCAGGCTCTTAGCCAGAAGCAAGCAACATCACCTAATGATACGGAACTGCTGCTACTAGCATGTTTTCAATTGATTTCTACATACCCATGGTGTATGATGTATGCTACAAAGGTTTCTGTTATTTAGTAATTTCCATGCATGTTTTTTGCTGAGTGTAAGATAGACGTGCAATGACATATACAGATACATCGATGCATACATTTAGATATATAAAGTCTCAGCAACTACAAAAGGTTTATCTATATAGGTAGAAGATGGACCTATACATTGATGACCATTTGTGATACTAGCTGGTGGTTTTAAATATTTCAACTTGCCCCGGTATCAAAAAAGTGGTTGGTTGATGCACTATGTTGTTCGGATTGCTTACAACCACCAACCAGTTTTGAACATTATACCATTTTTATCATTATGAAGCACCAATTGACTAGTGATGGATACAACCATGATGAATCACTAATACTTATTAACCATTGTTCTCATGAACCACTTTAATAAGATATTAAACCATTATTGGCCATTTTTACCCATTGCTGATACTCATTATGATCCATTATTAACCATTATGAACGATTATGAACCATTATTGTTCACCATCAGTAGCCATTATCAACCATTATTACCCATTATCAACCATTATTGCTCATCATTAGTAGCCATCGTTAGCCATTGTTTTTGCTAACCACTATTAACCATTGTTTTTGCTAGCCATTAACCATTAACCATTAACCACTAACCATTAACCATTAACCACTATTAACCATTGTTTTTGTTAGCCATTATTAACCATTAACCATTACAACCATTGTTATTACTAACCATTAACCACTCATTCACCACTTCTCTTCGGTGTTCATTCCGTCACAAAAATGCTGTTGCAGGTGACCACTTTGCGTCAACTCTTGGGATCTCAGGAGTGGCGGGGTGCGCGCGGCAGGCCATGGCAAGCCATGGTGGGTTTCCAATGGTTGGATGTGCAGCTGGGGTTATACCCACGCTTAGCCTATAAGGTAGCTGAACTAACCTCGTTGCGAAACCATGAGAATTGTGACAAGTTACTAAGCGCACATCCAAGTAGCAATGGTTCGCACCGGAATGGTTGGTTCACAAGGGCTAATAGTTGGTAAAAAAGTGGTTCCTACTTGGCATGCATGTGTTCTTACACATGTAATCCAAAGATGTGTTCGATTTCTATTCCTGGTTTTAGAGCACATCGATAGTTTTGCTCTTCCAGATGCCAACATGCACATAGGTATGTGCAATATGTTCCCAGCATGGTGCAAAACTTGGTGCAGAAACAATTCTCTTCGGGGGCGTGGCAATGCTGTCGGTATGTACCGGTTGCTGCCCTGGCTGTTGGCCGTGAGCCCGCTTGACTTGGCGGTTAGCGAGCGCTTGGAAGATCATATGACCCCCACCATGCTGAGTGTACCCAAGAGTTCTATTCCGGATATGGGGATTTCTGAAAAAAATGTGGCACCCTGACAATGATGGGCTTACAACTGGTTAATGACTTCAATGATTTGGTGGGTGCCCCATGGCTTGAGAAACCACCATGCCTTGGGATGTCACCCCCTGGTCCACGCCGGTGGGATTCCAGGACTTGGAGACCGGGGAAGAACTCGCCGTGTCTTGGCAGAACTTGATGCGGGGCACAGCCACTTCGATAAAGGGCGGGCAGGTCATCCGCAGTATACATTTGCAGACTGAAACTGCAGACATTTTTCGGCAATTTTGTATTTATATAAATATATCTTTAAATAAATGAATAAATAAATGAATAAATATATTTATATATGTATATAAATATATATTATATATATATATATACAAATACTTATGTATATTCATTTATATATATATATATTTGTGTGTGTGTGTCTATGTATTTGTTTTTCAAAACTATACTGACTTACGGACTCATGACTCATATATGTACACATGTGTGTGTGTGTGTTTTTGCTTGTTGGCACACTTGCACGCGCACATGTCATATTGGCAAATATGTGTACACATCTACAAATGTTGTTCTTTATTGATTGTATAGGCCCATCTCTTTGTTCGTCAGTTCAACGAGCAAACAATTGTTTGCACATACATTGATATTTGTCCACGTGTGTCTTTCAGGAACGGAAGTGTGTGCAGATATGTTTTTGAACACGCACGCACGTGCTTGCATGATCTTACGTGCATGTGATATATATATATATATAGATATAGATATATGTATGCATGCATGTATGTTCTCTACATGTATGTACCTTGCGTGGGTGCTTTTGCTTGGCCTTGGTTTCCACACTGAAGTAAACTTGTAAGTTGAAAGTCATGAGTGATCTCCCAGTGTTGGAGACGCGATGAAAATTGGATGTACTGAAAGTATTGGGGTCCACTCTTCGAATTACAGCTTGGGACATGAGCCTCCAGAAGTGATGTGACAGCCCACCATGAATAAGCCATTGACCAAGTGCCATGGGCCACGACGATACACATGCAATACAATTTTAGTCTTAAACACACTCAGGAGTGGAATTCTTCCAGCCGTTTCTGGTGATACCTTGTCCAATGAGAAAACATCAGCTGTGCACCAAACACCCCGGGGAACCCGGGAGACCCAGGGCACTACTCAGCACGGCAGGCACGTCTGCAAGCGGCCGCGCCAGAGAGTTACGAAGATTGAGGCGCCGGGCCGTGGAGTTGGTCTACAGCCGGTCATCGGTCGGAAGAAGTGCAGATCAAACCGCAGCCATCAATGACCAGCAATCCACTAGTAACATCTGATAATTAACTAACATTACTAATGCTTTAACTAATAGTTATAGCTACTAATAACATCTAATAACTAGCAATGATCAGCAATAAACACCAATAGCCAGCAATGACCAGCAATAGCCAGGATTCAATAGGTCGTACTACCACCAGAGGTACACATCAGTCACCAGCATCCACCATTGGTACCACACTCATTCTCCCTTTCTGGTGGATCATTTCAATCATTCAGCGATACATTGATGATGACTTTGGCTTGCGCTCATTTTGAGCTAGTCATTTGGAAGTGCCCGACGCAGGTAAGTCCCTGCAATCAAAAAGCCCAACTGATCAATCCACGGTGGAACTATGCAGGTTTGCCCTTGCAACTGCCATGTAGTACGAAGAAATGAAGTAGCCACCAAAGCATCCCAAATCGGGAAAAGGGATGGTGGAGACAAGGCATTTTTTTACCAAAACCCCAAATTTGCAGAAATCTTAGCTTTCTAAGCATGAGCAATCCAGGGGTTTAGCATGAAGCAGCGGCTCAGGTTGGAGCAGCTCAGAGTTGATGCACAATGTACTCCAGGGTCAATAGATCTGAATTCACAGTTCGGCATTCTGTTCTTGTCCACCCGTCAGCTGAATTTCAAGTGATTTGAATGCAACTTCGCTTCGCCTCAAGTCCAATGCTGTTACTATTTGCTATAAGGCTCTTAAGCTCTTTACATCTATGTGTCAAAGTTTGTTTGTTTGGCCCGGGCCAGTTTCAAGTTCCTTCAGCTGACCAATTTGAAAACACAGAGTCTCATCACGTGGACACGGCCGAACCGCACAGTGTCGAGCCGAGCGCCGCCCAGCCGACCAGTCAGTCCGAATTTTTTTTGGGCCAAGGCCAAGGCCCGGTGGCACAGTGCATGAAGGGCATCATTTGCCTCTCAGATCTAAGGTTTGACCCTGGGAATGGTCAGAAAGTTGAGTTCCGATATCTTCCGGTACATATACTAACCATATGGCGGTTTCTCAAAATAGGGGACCCCCAAAAATGATTGGTTTATTGCTACAAATAGTTAATATTGGATGATTTAGGGGGACCCCTATTTTGAGAAACCACCATATCTTGTGCAATCCTGTACATTTACATGGAATTTTTCCCCAGATATTCCGGGAGCTGAATGTTTTGTGATCAGGTAAAGAGTAATTGGGTCAACTTGGATTGAACGTTTCGAACCTGGTTTTCAGACATGGCCATTCGTTTTCTGGAGTCAGATTTTGCCCTACATATGAAGATGGAAAAAGCTTGCTAAGAACCTAATTGCTGTACTGTTTTATGTGTTTTGCCCTTTTGTCCGGAAGATTGAATGTTCGGGTCAGCCGAGCATATGAACGCTGAATGATGCTGGAGGTTTTCACAATGGATTGTTCAGCGTGGTACTGCAAACAAATGTGAGTAGTGTTGACATTTGCTTTGAGCATTTTGTTTTCCCAGGCAGGATGGTTGGAATTGAGATCCAACAACAGATGCCATTGGTACAAATTGGCTGTATCGAAGTTGTGGAGCAACCGTAGTTCTTATGCACTTGAAAAGTTGTGCATTTGTTTGCCATCAACAGTTTGGACATCCTTTTGTCGGCGTGTTGCAACAGTGCTGCATACATATGTACATACTTGTTTTGTTGCTTTGTTTCTGTTTCTTTGGGTGCACACTGCCAGAGCTACAAAAAAGACAGCCGAACGCAAAACGGTGATGACATACGTACGTTAATGTGCAATCGGCATGGCGCAGTGTGATTACATATGCTTTGCATGTACGCATGTTACTGCCTATATATGTATATATATATATGTGTGTGTGTGTGTGTATATTTACATTGAACAAACTTGTTTGCATGCTGCATGCCCATATACTC
The DNA here is from genome assembly GCA_009767595.1 of Symbiodinium kawagutii. Lineage (NCBI taxonomy): Eukaryota > Dinophyceae > Suessiales > Symbiodiniaceae > Symbiodinium > Symbiodinium kawagutii. Next base: position 466,802 of record VSDK01020374.1, read on the forward strand.
ATGGAAAGGGGCAATTAGGACAAAGGGAAGAAGGCCCCTAAATTGTGCCAGACTATGAATTGACGATTTTTGCGTGTAGCTAGGGGATCGGTATGTGCATGAACAACTTGGGTTGACCTTTACTGTGCGAAAGGTGGGCTTTTTTGGCATTTGGTGTGGCCAATTGGCTGCCAAAAAGGAAGCACACAGTGCACAGAGAAGTTTTACTTTCATATTTGCTCCACGCACCGCTCATCCCTTGGTCAGTTAGGCAAGCCTGCTGGAAGGTGTATTTTATGCAAGTGGGGAATCAGATATTTGCTGGTAATTAATCAGTGTTGATCATCATCATCATCATCATCATCATCATCATCATCATCATCATCCTCGTCATCATCGTGCATCATAGTGCATCATCTCACAAAACACCCGCACTGCCACCGCCTGGCCGGACCGCTGTTTTTACTCGTGGGCCGCTGATGCAGCAGATGTTTCGCTGTGGACGATTGGCCCCTGAATCACAAATAATTTTGGACAGCGCAGGTGGAGGACTCCCGGCAAATTGACATTGGAGCCATTGACTTGGGGTCCCATTAAACGATACTTGGACTGGAGTTCAAAACCATCATATTTCCACATGTTTTTATACACTTTTCTACTTTCTACAAGGATGTTTCAAGCCACAAACATACACAGCAGTGGTTTGTTTTTGGGTACCCCATGTTGGAGCTGGTCCCATTCCCATGCCGATCATTTTGGGGTTTCATGTTCGATTTGCCGGGTGTATGGTCGAGGTCAATGGCAGTCGAATCTTAACACTGAAGGACTCCCCCAGAAATGGTGAGAAAGTCTTTGGGAAGCTAAGTCCAGATGGCTGCCAAATGTTAGGAAAAACAATCAAGTGGCAGCCTGTCGTTGAAGCCCCATGGGCCAGAGAAGTGATCCTTCACCTTGGACAGCAAGTGCCGTATACTGCTTGTCCAAGCCTTTGTCCAGCAGTTCCCTTGCAGCTTTGCCCCGTACAGGAAATCTTGCGGGGTCTCTGAAGATATCTTTGCGACTCTGCAGCCGGAAAGAGCGCAGAAGAAAAAGAAATTGAGAAGCAGAGAGTAGAGTCCTGCTGAGTGTGTCCCAAAAGCGGCAACCCCCATATCGTTTTCTTCAGTATAAGATACCTACTAGCATCGTAGAAATGCGAGGCGAGTTGATGCATGCATTTCATCATTAGAAGTCCCCACCAAGAGTGCTGATGGGGAGACCACAGGCCTCTCTCTGAACGGCATTTTTGCACCGGGGTTGGTACTTCTCCATAGTGAATCAAGACTTGGGGAGGCTCACCTCGTTCATGACTGGCAGATGTTTAAAGTTTAGAATTGCAGGCCTCCTTGAACGAGCCAAACCTTGAAGATTCATGATGCCGGTGCGCCCACCGTTTCGATCGTTTCATGCCCAATTTTTTGCGCACTTTTGCCCATGCCATTTGGCCAAACAGGCAGACCTTGGCTTTCAATGTTTCTGATACCAGCACTCACTGAGCCAATACGTGTTTTTTGATTTTATGCTATGTGGCACTGTGTGTGTTGGTTAAGACTTGGCTATCGTTTTAGACCGCCCCTTACCTTTAGATGTACATGATTGTTGTGCGACATCATAGTTAGAAACCATGTCATTCGAGATCCAGGTCAGCAAATCCTCACCAGTTTAGCCATGAATAGCTGATTTAACATGACTCTCCCATACACATAACATCACATCACAATACAGATTTATCTGTATATATTGTCATATGATACATAGAGGTGTGTGTTTTCGCAGAGGCAGAGGTATTTCAATATATACATATATGTATATACTGTATATACATATGTGTCTTAATATATATTTATATTTATGAATATGTATATATATATATATATCTGTGTGTGTGTGTGTATTTGTCTATCTCCGTGTTGCGCGCATATGTGCACATTGCTGCGCTTGCCTTGACAAAGGCGCATTTCATCGGACAGGCTGCAGGTGGGGTTGTGAAAGAAACTCCAGCTGAAGTGTCCCTGCTGCATCCAGGAGCGTGGCCATGGCAGGACTCCGGTAAACTGGGCAGAGGCGGAAATCACCTCACTCCAAATGTCAGGCCTTCATATTGGTTGCGCTTCCCAAACACCGTTTCCCACAAGGGTTTGGTGCCAAAAGATTCGGCAATGGCCTTGGAATGGATTCGATATTGTGCCTGTGAGCAGCACATAGCAATAAATCGTGGGAAAGAGTTTAATGGAAGATCCCTGACATGGTGAATCACGATGAATATCCATCAGTCACCCACGCCGTTGACAAATCATGCAGTGAAGTCATGGTATGTTTCGTGGTGCTTTATCCGTGGATCTCTCATTCTGAATCGGAATTTGCTTCCTGCGAGCTGCCGGACAGGGGATGATGAACCATGGATCGGGGAATTCAAAAAGCCATGACAGGAATGTCAGGTTTCGTAGCCTCGTTTGGTGTAGGTGCTGTCTACAATGCACTAGCTTGAGCGAGAACCATACGGATTTATACCGATTTACCAATGTATTCCTTCGGGGGTGCTTGGGCCTGTTTATGTGTTGGAACATGTTGGAACAAATTTAGATGGGAGCACTGGGCCACCACATTATAGGAAGTATGTTGCACATACTGGTAGACTGGCAGCTACAAACCAATTAGATAAATTTAGAACTATCCACGAACTAAAATATATTGAACATAGCTGGGAAATGCACGGACATGCTGGGAAGTAGCTATAAACTAATCGCAATTGCGTATACATGAATTGCATGGTTATCCAAACAAATTTGCGACATGTTTCAATGTTGGGTTTGCATGCAAACCTAAATCAAACAAGCATTGTGTTGCATTGCAAAAGGTGGGATTCATGCACATGTCTATGTGCACATAGTTAGCATACCACATGTTATAGGCAAAAAGTACAGGGCACAACACAGTGTATTGATTGGCACATCCCTATATTGAAGGGGCTATCGCATTTACGGAGGCGATGGCCACAATGTGGGACATGGATTTTTCCATGCCATGCAAGATGCTCATGCAAGACCTGTTTGAGCAACCCAATTTACACCATGGAATGTACTGGACGTATTGGGTAGACAAGATGGCGGTTCATTTTTGGCTATTCTGGATAGCGAGGTGCTGCTATTGTTGGATGATCTTGGGCAAGAGACAAACAGATGGTTTTTAGATGGCAAGATCAACAGAGCTGGCAATCTGAGACGAGCTAAGTATGTGCTTTGCCGATGGGTGGTGAATGATTCTTGATTATTCTTGTCCATTCGGTGGGGCACATATTTGTGGATTTCGTGGACGTTGGGATTCATAGCCGTTATTATGTTAGGTAGCTAAAACTTTGCGGGTCCCAAAGTGCCCTGAGCGTTCCCTTTTCGAAAGCCAAGGTCTTTCCCACAAGAAATGGTAGGCAGGGAAACATGCTCACGCCCCCTTCAATTTCCAGAACTCAAGAATTTTGCATGAGATTTTATTGCAAACACCACGCCTGGAGGGTACAACGCCCGCAGATTGGGCTCAAGACTGCCGTTGCGTGGTGAACACGTGACTTGTGACCTGCAAACTGCGAGAAAGCGCTTGCACCGCTGCGAGTGCAAGCAGGTTCGTCAGGGTGGGAGGGGCTGGTGGGTGGCCACAACACGCCACAACCATCCCCCAAGCTATGGTCTAGTCCAGTCTGTCAGCGGTGAATTGTGGTTATGACCGCTTACTTTATGGTTTAAAATGCTTCCTGAAACCGAGTGTATCTCGACCACTTGGAAACTTGAACTCTGTGTGTTGGTACGCATCAGTTCAACGCATCCTCTTTGAAACGGCCGGGTGCTTTCCGACACAATAGGCATATGGCTGTGGGTCAAAACCCTGTACCCCTGGTTCCCCTATCATTAACCATTGTTTTGCCTTGAAAATGGTTGGTTAATATACCCACTACTGGTTGGTTAATATTGACCCATAGCCATATTACACATTCCAGACATTCACCCGCTTTCATCAGCAGACAGTCGACAAACACTGACGTGCTTCGAGAAGCTTCGCAGTATAGCCCGCTCTTGCAACAGAGAACATTGAAATTAATTACTCGGTCACCGCAGAGCCACACCCAAAAAAGTCCATTACAATCATCAACCATCCTCAACCCATCATGATTTTCATATAAACCCTTTTTTTTCATATCAAACCAGTAAAAAAGATATGAGAAAACCAGAGAGAACGTATCAAACCATGTAAAACCTATGGTTTCTTCCCCTCGAGACAAGGTGCGGCCAGCACTTGATGGTCATTCACCACGAGGAGCCGGGCAGGCGCCGGCGCAGCATGCGCAGCAGCAGTCAGGTCACGCCCTCACCATGGTTCAACATGTTTGACCATCAGCCATCAATCAGCACTGATTATGAAGGATTGATGTTTGTGACTCATGATCCGGCATACCTATGTTTATTTACATAATATATATATATATATATCTTATATATATATATAAATTATATGTTTAATTCTTTGTGTATACTCATAATGTTTGATTATTGTTGATTATTAATACTTGATTATCATTAGCCATCATGGTGAATGCATTGGATCGCTATCGAAGTACCAACAAATATTTGGCTTATCACTAAACGGGTTGTAAGCCCAATGAAACAATCAACTTCGACGACACAGTCATATTAATTGACTCGTCATTCCCACCTCATGATTTGTTATTGTTCAAAAATATGTACGGTTACCGATTCATGAGTCATATGTTTTTTCACCACCATCATGCAACTTGCGCGTATCCCTGTAAGTATCATAGGAGTATCGTTGCATAAATTAGCGATATTACAATGATCAATGATGATTAATGACCCGCAAGTCTGCTCACTTTTTGCAGGTTCATGTGTACTCGCCGCTTCCTAATACTAAACCCCCAGCCCCCTCCCCGCTTGATATAAAACACTCAGGCTAGTTTTCCTAAAAGATATTAGGGGGACTATTTTGTATTGGGGGGCCATTGTCAGCCCGCTGCTAGAGTTTGGAAGCAACTGTCAACAAAACACACTTCATTTAGAATGCAAACTTGCAAAGCTTTCAGAAATGCTGATTTCTTATTAATGCGTCTTTGAGAATAATTCATTTTCTTACTTGGATAGTTTTCATTCTTTAAGAGCCTTTTTTGCCTGGGTAGTAGCAGTTTAGGTTGCAGCAATTAGGTTTTCTATTTATACAGAACGCATTACCAAAAACGTAAGCAATGCAAACCTCAACTGGAACAAGGAAGTTGCAGCACAGTACCTGCAACACATTACTTGCAGAACAGTAACTATACCATTGTAGCTCCAGCACAGGAACTGCAGTACAAGCCAGCTGCAGCACATTAACTACATGACAGTGGTTGTAGCACAGTGACCGTTGGAGCAGCAGGTCTTAATTCATTGTCGTCAAGCACAACGCACTGCAGCAAGCAGTTCTCCAAAACGCCCATTTGGAGAGCGCCCGAAATCCCAACGAAGCCAACTATACAAATGTGCTTTTATGCAAGTGTGCATAAATAAGCATATGATTATTGATTTAGTTATATGTATTCATTTATTTATTTGGATGTATGGATGTATGGATGCATGGGATGATCAACGCTTGGATCACTAACGTGGCTGGTGTCCTGCTTGGGGAAGTGTACTTGACAGCCGCTGCGGGGCAATATGGCTGTGTCTAGTTTAATGTCAGCTTGGATGCATGAAGCACAAAAATGACGGTTGGCATGGAGGTGGTGAAACATAGTGTGCTATAGCGACCAAGGGTAGTTGCCGGGTGTTCATGCCACGATTTGAATGTATTGAAAGTCCTCCAAAATATGAAGGGTGAATCCGTCAGAAACCCCGATATATCCTCAGACACCCTCAGAGATCTTCTGTTTCATGGGAATCAGTTTGGTTATCAGACCCATTTCGCACGGTAGCACTTGTCTTCAGGTCCTTAGCCGGCTGAAGATTGTCTCTATTTGCGAAAGGGAAAATTATGCAAATCACAACATGCCTGGCTGGAACATGGGGCCCGCTTACTGCCGCACAGCTGGACAAAGGCAGTCGAGAAGAAGTTCAGATGGGAAGGCAGTTTTTGGCTTTGGGCATGGTGCATGAGTGAAGGGGTGATCGTTAAACTAAGGAGGAAGGGTTTGACCAAGAGGGATATTGACATTCATTTTTACATTCATGTGTCACACTTGGTTGCATTCAGAATTGCATTTGTCTACGTTGGCATTTGCCTTCCGACTGTATTCAGGTACACGTATACACATCTCTCCATGCAATTAGGCATGCTGCCTATGTCTAGACATCTTTATTCAGGGATGTGTGCGACATTGGATTTTCTAACATATACGGCGATGAATCCAACCATAAATTCTGACTTGGTCAGCTTGTTCTGGTAAATCGAGGTGCAAGACCACCCAGGTGGATGTTTGTAATGGCTATGACCATCAACAAGAAGTGGAGATAAAGAATGATAAAGGAGAGAGTTCTTGAACAGTTTGGCATTGTGAAATGAATGATTAAGCTGGAGTCAGAATCAGGCTGTAGGAAAATTAGAGGGCGTGAATGAATCAGTAGTGGGACGCACAACTATCCCTGGCTGAATGGATAGTTAGCAACATACAATTCTCTAAGCCACATGGATCAGGTTTTCTATCCTTGTTTTTGCTTCGCGGAAGCATGCAACATTCTAGAGGCCCAGTTTTCCAACAGGTCCTCAGCTTATAAATGTCTTTAAAAGTCGGTAGTCACCAGTTGCAGTCCCCTTTGGATCACTGATTACTTTGTCAACGTCGTGCGCAGAATTGATGGTGAAATCTGAGAACATTGGCCCCCCCCACTGAGCACCACTGGAAATATCCCCGGTTGAACAGCTACACCTTGGCTACCGTCAAATGAACGATCGCGTTGCAGTCAGTAAGCATTACGATGCACATGCATTTGCTGCAAGTTTCTCTGGGAATCCAACGGAAAATACGATAGAGATAGAGCGAGGAACACGCGATCTGCAGATGTGTTTCCTTAACGATTTGTTTTGAAGTATCTCGTGCTGTTCTTTTCAAGCACCTGAAAGGATGCTCGCAACAGAGGCTGCGCAACGTTGTTGGAGCCCCGCAACGGATCGCCACGATGGGGTCAGGTGCCGTCCGACGCCCTTTCCGATGGCTCCACGCACGACTCCGATCTTCAGAGGTGATGCAGCTCTCTGGGATGGGTGAAGCTGTTAACAGCACTGGAATCAGTAGGAAATCTTCACGCATTTACTGGGGACCATGTTGACCTTGTTAAGATAGTTAAAGGATTTTAAAGGGCTGTACTATTGGCGAGCTCAAATCTTCACGTATTCATTGCATTTCAAGGGAATCCTGTATGTTCATGTAAGTTCCACCAGCAAGCAGTGAATATTTAACGAAAAGGCATTCTCTTCCTCATTTCAGTTCACCTGAAATGGAGTTGCCCGGTTCTGCCATGACATCCCCCACCTTGACTGTGTTTCGCAGTCAGCATGACAGGGTTTTGAGTCAAACAAGATGAAGCCCACGAACCCGAATGCTCACACTCTTGGTCGGACTCTCTTGGTAAGACACTCTTGGTGAGACACTCTTGGTGGGACACTGTTGGTGAGACACTCTGAGTAAGACACTCTTGCAAGACACTCTTGGTGGGACACTCTTGGTAAGACACTCTGAGTAAGACACTCTTGCAAGACACTCTTGGTGGGACACTCTTGGTAAGACACTCTGAGTGAAACACTCTTGCAAGACACTCTTGGTGAGACACTCTTGGTAAGACAGTCTTCGTGAGACACTCTTTGTAAGACACTTTTGGCGAGACACTCTAGGCGTGACACTCTTTGCAAGACACTCTTTGTGGGACACTCTTTGTGAGACACTCTTGGTGAGACACTCTAGGTGTGACACTCTTTGCAAGACACTCTTTGTGGGACACTCTTTGTGCGACACTCTTGGTGAGACACTCTTGGTGAGACACTCTTGGCAAGACACTCTTGGTGAGACACTCTTGTGGGACACTTGGGGCACTCTTGGTGCGACAGTCTTGGTGAGAGACTCTTTGTAAGACACTTTTGGCGAGACACTCTTGGTGAGACACTCGTGGCAAGACACTCTTTGTGGGACACTCTTTGTAAGACACTCTTTGTAAGACACTCTTTGTGGGACACTCTTTGTGCGACACTCTTGGTGAGACACTCTTGGTGGGACACTCTTGGTGAGACACTCTTGGT
>VSDK01020374.1:484059-501559 GCA_009767595.1 Symbiodinium kawagutii
GCTGAACTCCATGAGATGGCGATGGAAAAAAAGATACCCAGCTATATGATCCAGATATGGTGGTTTCTCAAAATAGGGGACCCCAAAAATGGATGGTTACTGCTATAGGTGGTTGTTGCAAAGGATGATTTGGGGGACCTGTATTGTGGGAAAGCACCAAAGTATGTGTATATATATGTCTCATGTATACGTTTACGAGTTGTCAAGGATGATTAAGAAACAATTGTTCATAGTGGCAATGGTTGATCACTATGTTTGTTAGCTCGTGTTCATGACTCGCACAAGTTGATGGTGATGGTGGTGACTAATGACGGTAAACTGTTGGGTACTGATGATGGCAGATCCTGATTAATGTTCATGTGATTTTGATTAACCACTCTTGCAATGGTTGACACTAGCTATGTATTTGACATGAACGGATTTTCACAAAGAATGAGCATGATGGTCATTGATGGTTGGCGATGGCTGCTGGCGGTGGATGATGACCAACGCTGGTTGCTCATGGTTGGTGATGCTTTCTAGCCAACTGCTGAGCATTTTTTTCTGAAGCACTACCTGATGGTAGAAATCCATCAACACCGGAACACGTCAAATAAGAAAAATAAGAAAGCTTGGAATATGGTGGAGCACCATATGGCGCCATTTTTTTGAAAACACTCATACTATCTCACGCTTCACATCATCAACCCGAACCATTTGATTTCGGATTCCGTATGGGTTATCCAGGTGCCCGATTTCGAATTTTCCAACGAGATTCTCCTTCGGACATAGACACCGGACGACTGCACCCTACCACGAGGGATACCTTGAGTTTTATTGTTTCAAGGCCACAGTCTTTCATGGTGTGAGCACTAGGTGACATCTTGGTGCCAACTTGTTCAACTTATGGTCAGCGAAGTTGGCAACTTGAAGCCATGTCAACCAACTTTCAGGATGAGCAACACCCAGGACAAGGGCCGAAGCGCCGCGCCGAGCGGAGGAACTAAAAAACATGAATGGCACCTTGTTGCTGTTGCACAGTCCACATGGCCACGTGGCTTTCACTCAGTTGACTTAGCATGTGCTGTCTAGGACAAAAAGTCCACTGTCGGTTTGATTGTATAAAAAAGAAGAAAAAGATGGACCTTTACCATCAATCCATCAGTGCTCCTTGTCATGTCGGGGTTAAGATCCATGGCTGGTCAGTGGTTTGATTGTTCTTTTTTTCGATTTTCCCTCAGGACTTTGGGTTGACCGGCATATTTTGGGATGGCGAAACCAGCCACCGACCAGATGGTCAATCCCATGTCAATCCCGCTGTTGTCGCGGTTCATCGTCCCAGTTCATGTGCCGGGTCCTGCACACAAGCGGCTGCCCAGGCAACCCCCTGCACAGATTCCGGGCTCGGTAGCAACTTGGTCAGTTTGAAGCGTGGAAGGGGCAGCAATGGCATGGTGTTGGCTGCTGCAGCCCAGCTATAACATACACCTGGCAATATAGGGATTAGGCAGGTTGCTGGATTGCTATGGTTGAAGAGTCTAGTTTGTTAAGGGGATCCGAACCACCTATTGATTTGATGCAAGCCAACTATCAACCTATGGTTCATTCTATTTCTACTACCTCTCAGGTTTTGAATCCTGTTTGATTTTTTGGTGCCAGTGCAACCTCGATACACTGGTACAAAGCCCTTCGATACCGCAACCCGTTTTTGTTGGTGCTCGTGGAGAGGAAACGGGGGCAATCCTTGGCATGTGAATTGCGTGGCCTCTCAAGAGTTTTGTGAAAAAATGCGCCTTGCTAGTTCAGCTCGAGTTCATAGTCCGAACTTGTGACATTGACAGATAGCTATACTTGCTGACAACAGGAAGCCCTGCTTTGAAAGGCATACCTCCATGCAAGTTTGATTCTAATGTTGGAGAGGTAGGAAAAAACATTCACAAACAAGTCAAGTAGTTGGTGGTTTGATTGGCATTTCTTTTTTCCCCCAATGACTTTGGGTTTCGTTGATCAGCTAATATTTTCAGGATGGGGAAACTAACCACCCATCAGTTATGATCATTCTGAACCAGCAAAACAATTATCAACGATGAATGGACTAGTAATGGTTAATTCGATCTAGAAGATATCAGGTCATGACCTCATATCGTGAGGACAATTGTGAACTGACCACCAGCCGCAGATTCGAAGTGAAGACCTCACGCCGATCAGGTCACCATTGCAGATATCGGGCTCCCGTGTCTCGGCCTGACGGCATCCCCACGGTATAGTTACTCCTTGTGTTTAGCAAATTCTATCCCATTTGGTTATCAGTTGGCCATTGATAATTACTATATATATATATATATTGTTTTATTTTTCTTATGGTTGATACATGTTAATAAGAACGCATAAGGTTGGCCTTGTTGTTACAACTAAGTGTCATTGGATAATGGTTATGCAAAAAGATATTGCATGTACTTCAGCCGGCCATTACCCCATATTGCAGCAGTAGTTCCCAAGCTGAATCCAGAACCATTTGGTAGAAGTTCGGTTTCCTACCACGGCTCTTTGGCTGGTGCAAACCCAACTTGCCCAAAGATCTTAGGTGGGCTTCAGGTGGAACATGGTGGTACCGTTTGGGTCCGTCATGGGAGCACCTCAACCATTTTGAACCCACAAGCGGCATTTTTATGGTTGGGTTTCCATCGGTTTCCGCACCTTTGAATGGGCACAATATTTAGTAGTCACATTATGTGGAGAAGAAACATGTCTTTCGCCAGCGTTCCCTATACCCGGAATGATTCAGAGACATTATGAAAAACCACGACACCGTCGCCGGTAGCAATGGGATCAACCATGCTTTTGTTGATCATCCCCTGTGATCAACCCTTTTCAATTATGATGAGTGATATGTTGCATGAACCAACTATGGTGAAATTGTGGTTAAGAATGGACAGTAGCGGCTAATAATGGCCAATGAAAGGGGATAACAACCAACAAAACCTCAAATCAATTGACCACGGCCTAAGCCTCAGGTAATCATCATTGACCTGTGACTGACTATTAAGGAAGCGTCCATTCACGATCCATGAATCGATTAAACTATCATCAGTAGCCAATGATCAACCATTCTCACTCCACTATCCACGACTAGTGGCCAGCAAATTGGATTGAACTATTCACAAGTCACTAGCAAGTGGTAAAGCGGATGAATTGACATAAATGAATGATTGAGTGATTATCCCATTCATCATTAGATACTAAGCAGCATTAGCATGTTTAACCATGATTTGACAATTCATCAACCCTTGGAAACATTCGCCATTCTTGACCATGCGTGCACCATGATAGACATCAATTCACCTTTCACACTGATTGAATCTTTAATCTGGGTGGATGGTTAGCCACTCACAATGGTTGAACCATTCATTTTAGCCTCAGTACCCATACTTTGCCATCATCAATCATCATTGACCACCATCTACCATTGGTGCAAAACTGCTTACACCATTCACCGTTGTTGGGATGTGCGCGTATGGCAAGGTGCAACAATCCTCAAGTCGGCCCAGTCCCTGCCAAGGTGCCGCTTAGCCATGGAAATAAGAGTTAATGTGCGATTCATTGCCGGCATTCCATGGCTAATTAATGGTTAATTAATGGCCACGCAAGTCCTGTTAATTGACGGTTTTACTTGATTATTATAGTCATTTTAGTTCATTACTGAAGAGAGAGAATGCATGATGTCGTCAATAGACGAGTATTGATGACTGATGGGTCAGTTGATATTTGACCAATGGTTACTTACAAACAACAGTGCCTGATCATGGTGAATATGGGATTGGTAGCCGTGAATCGTCGAGGATCGATGATGGATGCTGCTTGAGGTCGACCATGATGGGTGAAGCCATGACCAGAACGGCTTTGGAGCGATTGATGAATGGTTAATGATGGGCTTGAAACTCTGAACCGCGAGCGAGATACAGACGAATTGACGAATTGTGGTTGTTGATAGGTATGGTTGTTAATGATAAATCGCAACTGTAAGCGGTCGATACAGGGGTATTTTTGAAAGTTCATGCTTGGTCAGAGTTGTGGTAAATTATTGATTGATTTGTGACACTACTGTAATGGGTTCAAGACCTTGAAATTGTTTTGCCGCGACATCTCCTTTGTTCACGTCTAGGGTCACTCTCATAAAGTGCAGGCATGGATGGACCCGAGTTTTGCCCACGCGCCATGGGGCGCACGGCCTGTAGCAACCGTTGATCGCATGGGCTAATACTGGTTGAGGATGCTATTGAATGCTTTTCATGGTTGTTCATGAAGATGATTTACGATTATATAAGGGTGACTACCATGATGGTCATAAAATTCGTTCATATGATGGATAACAAATCGCGTAATTAGTTGGTTCCTGAAGGGGATTAACATGATTGGCAGAATTTCCCTCTGAACACAAAAAGCAACACTTTGAACAGTATTGGCAGATTTGTCTTGTACTGCTACTGCTTAAAAAAAACATCAGTGACAATCATCATGTTTCATAAATAGATGCACAAGTATTAACTACTCATCACTGATCAGCCATGATCAAGGTTGGTGGCTCCGTACTGCTGGGCATACACCAGCAAGTAGCGAACAAGCGCCAGCTTCCTTCCCCATAGCTGGCTGCAGTTGAGCCAGCTGTTGCGGTGAGTTGTTGTCTTTGATTGGCAGTGCTGGGGAATCCAGCTGAGCATAAACCAACCCTATTGGGTTCCCCTTATTTGATTTGGGAAATTGCCGGTTATTTGTGGAAAAGTTCACACCTTGGTTTATGATTAATTAGGTGGATCTCCCGTTACCATCAACCATCTAAAACGGCTACAGAAAAGGATAGAAAAGGCACGAGGCTGATTCCTATGTACCAGGTGCCCCCCACCGTGTGGAGCAAACATGTCTCCTACGATTCGAGCGAAATGGGCAACAATGAGATGTCATGCAGGGTACTCCACAAGATGAAATTGGAAATTGGGAGAACGCATCACATTCAAGAGTGAAACAAACCCAGAATTTCACCAATTTTGAGCTCTCTTGACCATCGCAGCAGGACTGCACGACACCTGATTTCATTTTGTAGCCGAGGTATTTCGTTTCAAGCAAGATGTCAACTTTTGTCGACTTAATTCAACTTTATAATCTCAACTCAACAACTTCAGAAGGGCTGCAGGAAGCCCCGCCGAAAACGTTTTGAACTCGGATCGCAGGCTGCTCCTGCTCCGCCTCGCTGGCCAGGCAGGGCGGAGATCTCAAACTTTTGAAGATCGCTGGCTATGTGGATTTTATGGATCTATCATTGCCCACGGTTAACCACCCCTCAGCGTTTCTAAACAGCATTAAATACCAATGTTGGTGGTCAAACCCCATAGAACACCAGGAATTGTCCTATGATTCAGAATTATACTGACCATTGTCGCGGTGCAGAAGTAGTGAGAAAGGACAAGTCAGAAGTTTGGATGTTTTCGGTAAACTCCCATGGCTTCCATAGAACACCTGCTGTTGTACAAGCCCATCCGCGCGACTTCTTTCGCCGCTGCTCAGATGAACCCAACTAAGGTTGAATTGAAAAAGTGAAAACAACGACGGCCAAACAATATGGAATGTTGACCGCAATATGAGCAAATTCAAATCCAATCAAGCAAAAAACGCAAAAAAACTGATGCTTGGCTTTGTGGGTGGGAATGGACAAGTCTTAGAAAAACTGTGGGAAAAGGACTTGAAGTACCCTGCTCGGTTGCTGGCTGTTCAGTTTGCAGGTACCTTCATTGGAGCTTGCAATTGCTGAACTTTCCACAGGATAGAATTGATTATGGCCTGTCTGTAGCTTCGCATTTCACATGACGATGACGATATTGCATGGATAACTGAATAGCCTTGGATTACCAGGAGTGTTCTGCTTCCTTTCGGATTTATCAGGATGTTGCAGCAAGTGGTTTGATCATGGTTCCTTCGTTTTTGTCATCACATTCTGTTTCTAAGATATCGTTCGCATTTTCCAGGGCTTCCAGAGCTGATGCTGCGCTAACGTGTCTTGAGTCAGTCTAGAGGGGCTGTGCCTCTTCCAATTACTGTAGGAGGTTCGTGTCGAAGAAACCCTTGCCACAAATGTTGCACCCGTCCGTGGGTCCCGTAACATGCCAATGTATAGATTCCCAAGCCTCAAGCAGGGTTTTGGGCAAGGGATTTGGTTGAAATGCTTCGGTCGATGCATGTTCCGCCTGATGCTGCTGGCTGTGTCACTGTTGTCAGTCAAGCTGAACGCTTTGCCAGGCATCATGAGTACATCTCCCATCGAACAGCCTAGGCAGCGGGAGTGTGAAGTGGGATGTGACCAGCAGTAATGACTCCCAGTAATGACTCCCAGTGAGTGACCCTACCTGGGATGTTTGAACCCATTGATCTGAGATTTTTACATCTCTATCTCGGTTTGTTGAAGCCACACACCGGCTTATGAATGTGAAGGCACGCAAGTTGTCATGGCAGGGAGGCATGGTACTGGCTGAGAACGATCACCACCCAAAATGGGGATGAATCACCACACGAAATGACCCAGTGTGGGATCCTTTGGGTACCCTGTTTTGGGCCAATTTTGAGTTTGGGGAAATCCAATTCGAAAGGGTTTCAATAGTGTGCGGCCATGTTGGGAAACTAATCTGGAAATTGAAAAGCGTTTGTTTGATAGGTACTCTAAAACATCTATAAGTGGTTGGTGTTCCCACTTCCCGATTAGTTTACCGGAGGGTAGTTACAAGATGTTACAGTACAAGAACATGAATCTTTGATGTGGCTGTGCAATCCTTGGCCTTTGTAGCAGTGATGCCGCTGTTCCATGGCTCGTGGTCAATCATGGTGATTTGAGGATGGATCATGATTGTAATAAGACTTGCTTGGTGTTTGATATTTGTTGTGTAAATGCCAACACAATGCCATAGACATACCTGGCTAGACTATGTCATACAGCCATAGGTGGTGCACGGAAGCAGCCTAGAACATGTCTATGGGCCTATTCAAAAAGCTTCGCGAAGCTTTTGGTGATCGGCTATTGGCCCTCATTGCCACCAATGGGTACAGTACCATTCAGTCGTTGATGGTTTCAAACATTTTTCATTTTCCTTAGTCTCCCAAGTGCTTGGTTGGTTGACTGATATGTGTCCTAGGGGTGGTTCAAGCACCAACCAGATTCATAGTTTCCATGCTGGGCGTTGTCCTTGCTCAAGGGTACCCGTTCCGGAACAGCCAGGCCTGCTGTTTTCTTGCCCTGTGGAGCTCTAGGACCCGGAGCTGGGGAGTTGCCATGTCAAATTATTTTCACTATCTCAGAAAATTATGACACTTGAGTGGCTAAGAAAATGAATGGCTAAGAATCTCCAGTTGTTTCTTTTTTACTTTCTTCAGGTCAGAGGAAAGAAAAAGAGAAGAGAGAAAATCTTCCCAGATTAAATCTCGAGAATCCATCTTTAATCTTAGATTAAGATCTATAAATCTTGAGAATCTATGAGAATCTAAGCTCTTGGTATTGTCATCCAACATGCATTGAGATTATCACCAAGCCATGACGCCTCGTCCAGGAGCTTCCGGCGGTCCGCCCGCATGCTCTCCCATGAATGGCACGGAATCCTGGAAAGGTTTGGCCATGAGAAGCCAAGTGTTGGTGTGATGGTTGATGGTTGGTGAGTGGTGAATTGATGGCATTCATAATGGTTAATTCACTGCTTCCGGGCGGGCACCACAGCATGGTATCAACTTTTTTCCACTCAGTCATCGTCATGCTCCTTCGTATGTTTTGCAACCCCTGGTCACCTATCCTGTGGCGAAGTGAGTCCAATAGTGATATTGCATGTCGCGGGCAAAACCACTGGATGCCCTGGCAAAAAAAAAGGTCAATTCATGGCATGGTAAATACATGTAAACGATTGTTAATCAGTTGTTAATTCATGGATCGTGTGCATTGTGCATTGGGCCCAGCCCAGGATCGCAGAAGCCCTTCACCAGCTGGGTGTTTCTCAAGCCATCCTCCATGGAACCCCAGAAATCATCCAGCTGAGTCATGATTTTTCGTAGTAAAGCATCCGTTTTTGGTGTCCCCTGTGGCTGGCTTGGGAAAGCACCAGCTGGTGAGACATCCCCCCGTGGTCGGCTCCCATGGAGTCAGGTAGGTCTACGACAGGGCTGTGCATTGCATCAGGTTCGCTGCCGGTTGGTTCGCCCACCGGAGATGCTTCGACCAGGCGCTGGGGCGCGGGGCGAAGATCGGTGGTGAACTATGGCGCACACGCACACGCACCAATCACACCATGTAACCATGTACTTGTTTGATCTTTTTTGGTTTTTGCGTAAACATGTTTATTTTGTTTGGTTCAAACTTTCAACATGTGATTTGTTGTGTTTTGTTTGTGTTTTTTTGATAAATAGTCTTTGGTGGAAGATACCGGTATTTTTTGGCTTATTTGTATTTACATATATATCTACATATCTACTGATTTATCGATTTCGCATGTTTAAGTTCATTTCAATAGAAATACACACAGGGGTGTATATATTTATATATGCATATACGGTGTTGGTGTTGGTTCTGGTGGTGCAGGTAGGTCATTGAGTGTTGGGGCAATGCAAGAGCTACACATGTTGTTGCTACACCATGGGAGAATTGGTGATTTGTTCTTTGTCGCTCACGAAGTCTTTGGGATAGCCCAAGGATGTTGCAGGTTAATTGGGAATGCGAACGACATGGGGGTAGTCCGGTATAGATGCAGTAATCAGAATGGCGCTGATGCGAATCAACGTCAACAACACCAAACATCTATCAACCACGAATTTGTTTGTATATTTGTTGGTCATCGTTGCAGATCAAGCAGCTGTATCGCTGGTAGAAGATCATTGTCTACCATTGATTGACCCACATTATTCTATTTTTGGTGTGTTCAACAATGAAAAGCATTTGCTAAACCATCAGTTGGCCATCAATTGAAAAATAGAGATAAAATGCTCAGCGATTTTCAATTGGTTGCCCTTCTTTGGAACAAATGTGGGTTTTACATACCTGCAGCGTCTCGGAAGAAGATAAAACAATATCTCCCAGAATGCCAGCTTATTATATCAGTTGCTCAGGTTCTTTATCATGGGGCGTCATACGTGATTACAAGCCAATACGAAATCTTTGTTGTCTAGACCTTTTGAGATTCCCGATCCATGGATGTATGCAGGATGCAGGGGCCACAAAAGAAATGGAACCATCAACTTCCTGATGACTGACAGAGATTTGCCACGGCGTTCTGTGTACTGCGAGCAAAAATCATGGATCTTCAGGAATCAACAAATGTATAACATAGAATCTACGCTTCTAGATTACCTCAACTGGCGCAGATGATTATTGCTTATCGCTTCTCCTCAGCGACTATCGACCATCACTTAAGCATCAGTTCACCAGAATTCAACCACGCTAACCACACCATCTACTTCACCTTCAATTAAGATGAGCTGACCACATGGACCTACAAATTGACTGAATTCTCAGCTCCAAACGATGTGCCAGGGCAATCTATGCTGGATCACCCACGTATCTCGGTCACAGAGCCAGGTGGTGGTGAGTTTCAGACGTGCCTGGCATGGAGTTGTCCGTAATGATGGTTAATCATAGCAATATATGACAACAACAATGGTAATGATGAATATCCATAATAATGATGATAATGATTGATGATAACACTCAATAGTGATGGTATGCAATCATGGCAGAACGATGATAGCATGCCAACTGATGCTTGGTTTGGGAATGCGTATAGTAATGATCATCAATGCTTGGTTACAGCAATGGTGTATACATGGAAGGAATGGCTAATGATAAGGGACAATGAGCGACAATAGTAGGCATCATATTCATTGGTCAAAACTAATAACAAGGAGGTCAACAATCACAGGTATCCACAAATTTATGGCTAGTTGATGCTGAATTGCGGTACATTGCTTAAGCATGTAAAAAAGGCTTGGTTGCACGGACTTATCATTCTGAAAGAGCAAGTTGCTATCAGCCAACTGTCTAGTAGAGGTGGTCACCAGTGGCTGGCCAGCTAAGTAGGCTGCGGCGACTCCATCAAGACGGTGATTTGATCCTGGATTGGCAGATCAACTGTTTCGGAAACTCCATGAGATGGTGAAGAAAGAAGACTCCCAGAGAAGTGTTGACAATGTACTGATTCGTAATGGTTGATGACAAGTTAATGGCTACCAGCAATGGTTCATGATGGCTATTCACACCTATTTGTTCACATGTGATGTATTTAGTGGTTTCGCCAAAGAGAACTACTGTACATGCTAGAATCCGTAAGGAAATTGTAGGATGGAACAACTTGTTGTGGTTGTAACAATCTAGCCCAGTGAGTGGGGAGTAGAGGGTGGGATCTCACTTCGGCCCTTTGTGCCATTTTGGCTCAAGGCTGGTGAGAGAATTTGACTTCCATGTCCCTAGTCTTAGGTGGGGAACTTGGTCAGGTGACAAGCCCAGGGACTGAGATCTCTTTGGGTCAATTCCTGCTGGCAGTGACAACCGTCACGTTGCTGGTGGGGGTCATCTTTGGCTGGTTCCTCCACAAGGCGTGGGCCAATTGGATCAGTTCTCCTTCACCAGCACAAGCAAAACACCCGTGGGTGCGCCTTACCACCCGGGCTCTGCGGTTTGTGAGGAAACGCAGGCTGATTGGTGTGGCCTTCCAAAACCTCTCGACCTACTCGTTGAGGAACGCACCAGGCTCTAAGCCTACTTCCTTGAGGAGATCAAGGCCATCTACTCCAACTCCACCGCGTCAGGTGGGACCTGCGAGCTCACAGGAACTCTCACCTCTTCGAGAAGGACCTGTTCACCATGGACCCATCCGAGGCCGAGCTCAACGCCATCAACACACTGATTGAAGTGGGCAACTGGGCCGGCACTACGGGAGCAGTGCAGGATGCGTTGCTCGAAGCGTTGGGCAAACCAACCAAGCTGAGAGACGTTGCCTTCATAACTCGTCCCTTGTGGGACAGGGTTGTGAGCTCTCTGAAGATCACGGAGACGGTCGCTGGAGTTGACCAAGAACGTGAACTTACAGCCGTGGAGCAGTCCAGGGTGGAGATCTTCAGAAGAGTGGTGCTTCTCCGACTGGGAGCACAGCCGGATTCCGTTGGGGGACCAGGACCGGCAACTCCTGTTCCAGCTGTGCCCAGCCTTGGAACGACTGGTGGCACTCCAGACCCTTCGTCACCACCACGGCGATTGAAGCTGTCAGCAATCATAGACCCGACTCTGGATGCTGACATTCAGCCGTTGGAACACGCGCAGGTGTCGAAGATGTATGCCGACTACAAGGTCAAATTTGGAGATCACCCTCTACCAGATGCTGAACCTACGGCCGACCAGCTGGCCGGTATCTCTCAGCTGCTGAAGTCCAACAGCCTGCCCTACTGCGACTTCAGCCTGTTTGGGCCACATGGCAGGAGACAGCTGAGGAGGGCTGTCTTCAGCAGCTACACTCTCAACGCATCGACGGGAGAATGGCAGAAGAAGGAACAGCCAGGTCCCGATTCGATGATCGCCTGGGAGAAGTGCTTCAGGACTTACAAAGTCTCCATGTTGCTCCTGGGGGCCATCGACAGTGAACGCCTCGATGGGTACCAAGAGTTCATCAAGGACTTACACAACCAGTTCGGGGCCGACTGCTGGGGCATTCTATACAGAGCCGAGGTCCGAATGAGGAGCGAATTTATGGAGAGGATTCGCCGGGCATTGGAAGAATCACCAGCCCATGGCTATACCACAGCTTCCCCTTGGTCAGCTGTGTTCGCACAAGCGATCAGAGAAGCTGAATACTGGTCGAAAGAGGTAAAGACGCCGGCCACCCTCCTGTTGGCCCGCAACAAGACCATCCCCAAGGACGAAGAGGAGTCCTCTGACCATCCACGGTCAGCGAAGGGCGTCATTCGATCCAGCAAGAAGGGAAAGGCGCCCACCAAGTACAAGGGGGAGGACAAATCCAACTTCGACCAGGCCAAGGGCTACTACACGCACAACAGGAAGGGCATCTCCATCTGTGAGCTCTTCCAGAAAGGAAAGTGCGGAAATGGAAAGGCTCAGAGCAAATGCAGAAACAACAGGTCGCATCAATGCTACCTATGCCTTGGCCCGCACATGGCCAGCGAATGCCCCAAGGCCAAAGCGGGCAACTGACCTACACCTTCCGCTGAGCAGCAGGACCTCCTCAACACCACCAAGGCGAAGGTCAAGCCAAGCCCTCCTGACAGGCCGCCATTGGAGAGGAAGAGAAAGTTGGTTCCAACTCCTCCAGATCATCCACCGCCAGATCTGAGGAAGCCCAGGGAACCAGACCATCCCCCTCCCTCCAAGCCTGACAAGAGGAGGCCTAAGTCACCCGACTTGCCGCCGTTGAAGAGGAGGAAAACGGAGGAGAAGAAGAAGACCACCTTTGAGAACATCCTCGAAGAGAACGTGGAAGCCGAAGGATCCAAGAGGACCAATTTCCTTCCGAAGGGTCAGGCGTGGCATAAATTCCGATACGGAGCCACGAACATTGACCCTGAGGCTTGGGAGAACCAACCTCGTGCCCTCCTTCTGTTCTCAGGTCGTCACCGCGAAGGAGATCTCTCGTGTCACCTCGCTAGCGATGGATGGATCGTGGTGGTGGTGGACAAGGTGGCTCCGCTACCCACAGACCTCTTGGACGAGGACATCCGCAAGACCATCCTGTCCGATGTGAAGAGAGGACATTTCGACGTGGTGGGCATGGCAACTCCCTGCAAGACGCTTAGCCCATTGAGGGAGTCTCCCCCAGGGCCACGTCCTCTTCGAAGCCTGGAGTGGCCAGATGGACTTCCGGCAAAGCGCCTCACCACTGCCGAGTTCAAACAGTTGGAGGACGCCAACCAGCTGATCTACTTCACGGCAGACGTGGCGGCTATGCAAAACAAGCAGCTGAAGCCGTTTTGGATCGAGAACCCCGACCACAAAGAGAAGCTCGATCTATGGAAGGTT
The DNA here is from genome assembly GCA_009767595.1 of Symbiodinium kawagutii. NCBI lineage: Eukaryota > Dinophyceae > Suessiales > Symbiodiniaceae > Symbiodinium > Symbiodinium kawagutii. Next base: position 497,078 of record VSDK01020374.1, read on the forward strand.
CCAAGGATTCGACAGGTAGTGAACCATGGGCTAGTCTCCAAAGCCCGGTTCGACCAGTGTCGCACTGGAGCCGAAGTGGCCAAGCCAACAATATTGGCGGCGGCTGGTCTCGACTTCAACGCCATCAACGGCATGAAGTGCAACCATCCATCCAAAACGTGGACGAGAAAGGACGGCACCACGTACACAGCCAGTCACGAAAGCCTGGTTCAGCGATGGAGGAAGAGCGAGGCCAATCAGTGGGAGCGAGCATCGAAAGCCCTGGCAGAGTACACACCCGAGCTCAACAAGATCATTGCCTCCGCTATGATGGATGCAGATTGTGAGCGCATTGTGCAACTCAAGCGGGGCGCTCCATCCGCCTGAGGAGCACAGCGCCTTGGGTTAGTGGACGAGGTCCAAAGGGACCGAGACTTGGAGAACAGGAAAGCAATTGGGGGCATGCGAAATCCTTTGGAAGCAGCCAAGAAAGTACCTGATTCCAAGTTTGTGGGCAGGAATGTTTTCAAGCTGCTTTTCCAAGCTGCGGAGCATCCCTCAGTGCTTTCCCTTGTAAACAATCTCCTATCCTCAAAGAAGGCTGACCCCATACAACCCGAACTCATTCAACAATTGAGAAAGTTGGTTGTTGATGTCTTAGCCAACGGAGAAGGATGTCCCACTCCCAAGACCGCAAAAGCTAACACACCGCTGCAAGCAGATGTCATCCATGCATGGGGTTTGCCTTCCAAAGACCCAGACGCCACGACACTAGCTTCGTGGTTGAGGTCAGGAGCACCTCTTGGTTTTGCACAGGCCATCCAGACCAATGGCATATTTCCGACGGTGGAAACCCAAGTGTGGAAAGAAGAAAATGCCAAACTCCTTGCAAGATCATTCAATGGTTGGGAAAATCACCCATCAGCAATCGAATGGAAGGATGATGTTATAGCTTTGGTTGACGAAGCCCACGCCAAAGGTTTCTGCAGTCTGTATGACACCGTACAGGAAGCAGAGAGCTCCGTCGGAAGGCCTATAGTCCTCAACAAATTAGGACTCATCCTCAAAATCAAAGGCGAAACCCGTAAAGCACGGATCATATGGGATTTGAAAGAATCTCAAATCAACCAACTGTGCTCACAGGGTGAAAGAATACTGTTACCAAAGTTGGACGATGCCATCCAGGATGCGCTAGAGATCTTTCGCTCTGGAGGTGAACCTATGTTTCTGGCCATTGATATAAGGGATGCATTTCACAATGTTCCTTCAGGTAGCGACAAGGCTTTCACCGCATCTGCCATACCGTATGGTGATTCCAACAAGATCGTTGTGTACGACGTACTTGTCTTTGGAGCGGTTTCTAGCCCGACGTTGTGGGGACGATTTGCATCATTTCTGGGCAGATCATGGGCGGCAATCAACCCAACAGTCAGAAGTCAGACATATGTGGATGACCCATTACTGACATTCAATACTGCTGATCCACTTTTCAAACAACATCTCGGAGTATCATTACTTTGGGCCGACGTCACTGGTTTCCCCATCAAACTGGAGAAATCCGAATGTGGTCGTGATGTTAAGTGGGTGGGTGCACGTTTACAAATTGACTTAGCAAATAAAGCTGTCATTGTGTCTATTCCACCCGACAAAGTGGACGAGCTAGTGGAGAAAATCACCACAATCCTTGGGAGACCAGTTGTGGGCCGTAGACAACTTCAATCCTTGGCTGGAGCTCTCTCCTTCGTAGCCGGATTGGTTCCATTGATGCGACCATTCCTGAGTAGTTTGTGGTCGGTGCTTGCTGCAACGAATGAAGGCCGACCGGCCCGAAATGTTGTGCACACCCGACGGATCGAACCAGCACTCGAATGGATCAAGCGTCTCCTCAAAGGAAAAGGAATTCCTTTCATCCGTGTGGTGAGGGCCTTCAGGAAACCGTCAGGAGCTATGGTCATCACCGACGCCTCTACCTGGGGCATGGGTGGAATTCTGATGGTTAATGGCTGCATACGGGAATTCTTTTCCACCCCCATACCCGGAGAGTTCATACGACGTACAGGGGCCACACCTGGTATATCAAAACATATGACCTTGTGGGAATCCCTATGTTTGCTGCTGGCTGCGAGGATCTGGTTGACCAAGTTTCCCCTTGACTCCATCGTTAGGGTAAAGGCTGACAACCTTGGGGCACTCTACTTGATCTCCAAGGGCAAGGGTAGCTCGCCGAACCTTTCCATGGTTGCCAGGGAAATTGCACTAGACCAAGCTGCGGGCGAATATGAGTTCACCATGCTTCAACATCTCAACACAAAGTTGAACAAGACGGCTGATCCTCTATCACGACTACACGATCCCGAACCTCCTCCGTTTCCACCGCAAGTCATCGGGGCTAAAAGGATTCCAATAAACATTGGACCTGATTTCTGGAAGCTTCCAAAGACTGGCAAGCTCTCCTTAGATGAACCCCTTGATGGTTGAAAAGGTTTGGAAGCGTTTGGGGACCGTGGGTTTTGGGGGAAGTGTGTTAAGTGTTAAAAGTGTCTGGTCAATCCTCGAACTCGTGTCAAACTCGTTATGGTTTGGTTGCTTAGGCTCAATGAAGAAAAGTCTAGGACCAACCAGATGGATCCCCAAAGGGGGAGCCGCCCCTAAACCAGTGGCAGCAAAACTGCTTCCGTTGGAAGAAGGGCCGGTCATTCCTTCCCTAGCGGTGTGTCTACCTTCGCCCAAGACACCGGGCGAGCCTGATACTAAACAGTATCAACGCGGAGCCATGGCAACAGCCCTCGGAGAAATCCGGGCTAACCCTGAAGACTGCGCACTTCACATACAGAAGAAACTCAGAGCGGACACTGCAGTGGGCCCACACCTGTCAAAGCTGCGGACCTGGAACCGCTTAGCGACGGCTGCTGGGTATTCAGATCCTACCTTCATAACACCGGAGATGATTTTCACTGTACTGGGAGCTCTGGACAAAGCTGGATATAGGTCATCAGAGACCTACCTGGACGCTGCAAAGCAAGAGCACCTATCGTCCGGACACGAGTGGACACAACAACTGGCACAAGCGGCCCGCCAAGCAAGAAGGGCCTGTCAACGAGGAAGAGGTCCACCAAAACAAGCTCAACCGTTGCCATTGCTGCAGGTAGCAAAATTGAACATCTGCGAGAGCACGCTGGTTAAGAATGGACCCCTTCATCCCGTTCGATCAACTGTGCTGGTATCTTGGTGGCTTCTGCGCGAGATCGAAGCACCTGAAGACTGCGCACTTCACATACAGAAGAAACTCAGAGCGGACACTGCAGTGGGCCCACACCTGTCAAAGCTGCGGACCTGGAACCGCTTAGCGACGGCTGCTGGGTATTCAGATCCTACCTTCATAACACCGGAGATGATTTTCACTGTACTGGGAGCTCTGGACAAAGCTGGATATAGGTCATCAGAGACCTACCTGGACGCTGCGAAGCAAGAGCACCTATCGTCCGGACACGAGTGGACACAACAACTGGCACAAGCGGCCCGTCAAGCGAGAAGGGCCTGTCAACGAGGAAGAGGTCCACCAAAACAAGCTCAACCGTTGCCATTGCTGCAGGTAGCAAAATTGAACATCTGCGAGCGCACGCTGGTTAAGAATGGACCCCTTCATCCCGTTCGATCAACTGTGCTGGTATCTTGGTGGCTTCTGCGCGAGATCGAAGCAAGCAATGCCAAAGTCAAGCACATCGAAGTGGACAAGGACAACAAACTCATTCACTGGAAGCTCCCGTCGAGCAAGACGGACTGGCAAGCGTTGGGTGCCACCAGAACCCATGCATGCTGTTGTGTTGAGCAACGTAGTGTCGAGTGTCCGTACCACTTGATGTTGGACCACGTGGACTGGGCACAACAACAAGGCTTTGACTGGCTTTTCCCGACAACAGATGGCCTGCAATCTACAAAATCTGGATGGGCAGATTCCTTCGAACAGATTGCACACCAGTTGGGCATTCCTTTGACGAACCAGTCAGGAGCCCGCAAGTTCACAGGCCATACGGCTCGTGCAACTGGTGCGGTTCACTTGGCACACACCCAAGTTGAACTCTGGAGGATCCAGCTCTTTGGGCGTTGGGGCTCCGATGTCTTTCGGATTTACATCCGAGACGCACCTCTGTCACAGCTGACACATTTGGCTCAGGAGGCTTCGATTCAGACCTCCCTTGAATCCGCCAAAGCACAACTTGCAGCCATTTGGAAGCAAACCAAGGCATTGCAAGTTACTCAAGCAACTTCCGGCCTTGCGCAGCAGCCCCTGGAGTGCTTGACCGACTGCGCAACCGCAGTCGCATTGGAACCCGAGCAGCCACCACAGCAAAATCCTTCGTACGTGTTAAACCGTTCACGTGGAGGAAAGATACACATCATCAGTGAACGGAAGCCCGACCATCCACACTGGATGTGGCGCACTCTGTGCTGTTGGTACTTTGCTCGGAACAACGCAGACTATGCCATAGTGGACACACTGGA
>VSDK01020374.1:506559-545812 GCA_009767595.1 Symbiodinium kawagutii
GCTAGCGTTAGCTAGCTGAAGTTGCTTTTGCTTTAGCAAGTAATTGGCAGGGACAAGACCTCCAAAGTCACAAATAATGAATAATTCAATTATTGGCCCCCGCCCCTCACCACTTTCAATTCCCCCCAGTGTGGCTCAATTCCCCCCAGGGGCGTTGCATGTTGCGGTTTTCAACAAATTGAATGCATGCAAAAAAACATTGCTTTTTTTCAATCAAGTCTTTGTCAGCAATGCGGATCGCTTTCGTCACCTACCCCTGGCCTCAAGTTGATATCATTTATCACTATAGTATCCCATAGTTAGTATCCTTGTAGGGATAAATGATATCAACTCTTATGGACCCATAGGAAATCAAAATCACCAACCATAGTGATACAAAAAAGTATCCCAACCATGGTGACACTACGATACACTGATAGGGACCAACCATCACTAGCCCTGAAATCCCTAAATATCCCTAAATGGCATCCTATAAATCACCTATAAGGGATACCATTTAGTTAAATCCTATAAATGATAAATTTCTCAAAGTCATGAAATCAAAATCACCCACCATCGCCCTCACCGGGCCGCTGTCGCCCAGGTGCTCCGCCCATGGCGGCACCCCCTGCGGCCGTGGCGCCAATGATGGCACCGCCCACCTGGCCACAGGAACCGCAGTGGAACCCAGGTGCCGTTGCAGCTGGCAGCGGTTGATGGTGGATCCATGGGTGGATTTTGGTGTTTGATTATGTTGATTAAGCCAGTGAATTAGGGTGTTTTGTTGTTTGAGTATGTTGATTGATATTAATTATTGGTCATCAATAGTGTTGATAGTTGTGCATGCAGGCAGTGAAACGATGATTGTTTGATTGTGGATGTCCTGATTTCGTGATTTGTGCACAGGTAGGAGTAGGGCTTCAAGCAAGAGTAGCCACCTGGACCCTCAACTATCTCGAATTTCTATGATTGTGAACCTCTTCAACACAAGGCACACACACATGATGATTTGTTCATGTGAGGCACCCACTGAAACTGCATATGCATTTACATGCATTTACATTTGCATGCATATACACATGTTTGTATATCCACTTGTCATATGTCCACGATCCCTGACATTTTGTGATGTTCACCAGCCAGCTGCAGTTTCAAAAAACGAGGGTGACCATGCTCAGCAGCCATCTCACAAAACTCCCCCCATGAACCAGAGTTTTCTGACAGGTCCTAGACTAGAGGTACTGAAATACTGAAGGTAAACCACCAAAGCTGGGAGGGCATCATGAAGTGACTAAGCAAGCGTGGAATGGCTGTGGACACCAACAATGTCCCATGATCAGCGCACCGCAGGGGGAATGGCCCAATGGCAAGGACGTGAACATGCGTTGCCCAGGTTTGCACGTGGCTAAAAGATGCTAAAAGGTTCAGTTAATCATGGGTGGGGTTCAACCAGCTGATGATGAGTATGTATTTGATAGCACCTTCCAACCAGTGATGCAACTAACGACCAGATGATACTGTCATGTACGTATATCTTTATGATCAACGGCCGAGTGAGAATTTGGGTTGAACCAATAGTGGATCATGGGTGAATTATCCATCAGCACTGACAACGGCATTAAATCCAAACGTGGCACGCCTGGACGGGTGCGGTGCTTTTTGCTGAGGTTCTAATGCTTTTTCTTGGCGAAATTTGGACAATTGCTGCATGCAATTAATATTCTGGAGGATGGTTGCAATATGTTTGTTGAAAAAAGCGCGCAGAGACCTTTGGTTAGCTTTGATGGTCTAGAAATGCTGCTTCTGGAGCAGAGCGATCATTTTCATGTGGTAAGCCTGGAGGCGTTGATGCATCCAAGTTGGATCCAGTTTGCTGCTATCACCAGACTAGCGACATACTATGCCTCGACTACTCACCAATTCAGATTATTGCACATATTGACGTAGATGATGAACTTGAGATTTAGCTCCGAAAGGGATCTCGCTGTACAACGGATTTGTGAGCTCCGATATGCGTCGATGGTGATGCTGTTGACGGAAGACATTTTGCGTGGAATGTGCATGAAACCCCGCAGTGAACAGGATGGACATGGATGGACTAATCAAAACTACCAGTTGGTTCCGAACATCGGCAAGATTCCGGGCTTTCTATTCGGTCCTATTTTTGGGCCAATGTCCAGGCATGTTCGGTGCTTACCATCTCTTCAATTGGGCCATGGCATTGAATAGCATTTGCGGCGGAAGGTGGTTGCTGACATCAAGCAAACCAACAAGACAAGCAGGGCTCCCATTCGTACAATGGGAAGCATGAATTTTTTCATTCTGTTGTTTTCGTCAACTTAAGTAAGGATTCAAGAACCGAATGAATGCTTCGCAATATCCTAAACACAAAAGTGTTCGAAATCCAAAGGCGGATAATGGGGGTTCCTCCCTCAGCCTTAGCTGAACCTTCGGGATGGCGATGGAGAGAGAGAGTTCACACAAAACAGTGTTCATTTGTTCTCTCAAACACGTATTGGTTTTCTGGATTTCAACAATTAATCCAAGAAAGTCTCATTTGTTTGATAAATGCGGTGTTGAATTCCCGCACTCATTCATAACTGGTGTTAACGCGATAGAGGATCTGACTGGTTGAAACTACTTGAAACACAGCAGCGTTACTTAATATCTGACTGGTTCAGAATTGAACCAGGCCGAGCTCCAGCGGTTCTTCACTCCCACGGGTTTTTCTTAATTTGCATCCAACTTGAATCATTGAACCAGTCAATATCAAGCGTTATCAACCACTATCAGTGATTAATCAAACTTTATAAGAATCTTCAAGCATTAATCAGTTATGAAGGAATTCTTTGTTATTAAAGTTGGATTTAATTTGTTATTAACGACTTTTAGTTCTTAATTAACCACCATGATAATATCACAAATCCAAAGAATCCAACTTGAACCGAGTTCCAGTCCCAGGAGTGCAACAGGGACCATGCCCCTGCGCCGGTGGGGCGTACATGGTCATGGCTGATGGCATGGCAGGTCCCGACACAGACCCTGGCGGTGTGGGAATGGCTCGCCATTTGGTGGGCGATAGATTTGATGATTGATCTTGATGATGGTTGATGATGGTTGATGATGATGATGTTGTTGTTGATGATGTTGATGATGATGAATAAATCAAAATAACATGGTTATTAATCAAGAATGGTGGTTATCATCATGGTGGTTGACTACTTGACAAAACATCATTAGGCCAAACCTTTGGACGCCCCGGCCAAAAAATATGACAAGTACCAACAGATCGATAAGATTACTATTGTACCATGGCTAGTGATATGGACGATGCAGCTATGTTCAACAAAGTAATTGCTGCTCCACATGAACCTCCTACTCTTTGGGATGGACCAAGGTCAATATCAGACTTAGGGCCCTTCCAACATTGGAGCCGCCTGACGATTCTATTAATGTGTCTTTGGTTGATCAGTCATTGTCGGGACCCACAGCCAGTTTCGGCTGGTGGCACGGTTGCCATTGGCTTTGACGAGTTTTGATAAGCGATTGCTCACATATTTGACTATCTTGTACTATTGCCTTCCAGCAATCCAACACAGGTGGATGCTATTGATGGTGCATCGAGTAATGCTTGGTTGTACTGACGCTATGCTTTAAAACCAGAAATCAGATTTCACACTCATTGGATTTTTCAAATGGAATGGGAGCAGGCACAGACTGAGCAAGCATTGATGATGGGGACTATAGCAACATAAACATAGCAGTGCAAGCAAGAACAATCAAATGGAATTGAATAGACCAGGTTTGGTTGAGCTTGGTTGTTACTAGCAAAGCCCCACCAATCGAGCAAGAATTCTTAACGCTACCCAAAGATATGAGGGAGAGAGACATAGAATTGCTTAGATGGGCAGTCTGTCTAAGAGGTGCAGGAAGAGGTGCAGGTTACGGTAGCTTGATCAGAGTTAAACCCAAAGTGTTATACAAATGATTTTTCTACATGCGTACGTATATGTGTTTCTTTGCGTTTGTCCACACTATGAATGTCGATGTATACTTTTTGCAATGCAAGGCATATATGTTTACATGATTTTAGTCACGCATGTCCACACTCTAAATGTGCACACATGCTTAAGAAATTCAAATCTATTTATTTAACTATATATATTTAAATAAATAAATATATATATATATATATATGGTCACCCCCCCCTAGAACCAACCAAAACACAGTTTTTGATATCTATCCATTTTGCGGTTTTTTGCGCGCGAGCTTTTACACAATGGACCAAACATTCGCATGGCTGGGCCAGGCTATGCTCCAAACATGGCATCTGGGCGGCAAGGGCTGGGACCGGACCCTGGTGATCCCTCGTGGGCGCTAGGAAGGACCACTGGTGACTGTAGCAGCTGGGAGCAGCTGGGGTCAGCTGGGGTGCCATATGAAGTGCCGTAATTTGTTATAGCGGACCCCAGCTAGGTAGATAGACATATATAGATAGACCAAAAGGTTATACAAACACTTTCACTTTGATCATCGCAAGGTGTATTGTTGGGGCTCATGGTGACATTGGTCGTGGCTCCAGAGTCCAAATGGTCTTTTTTGGAAAACAATCCGGAAGTAATTACATAAGCCACAGTCACCACTTGTGCAGAGGGTCGCCCAAACAGAAATGAGACAAACAGCGCACACAGCACTGCCGCCCCTACGGTTGTTGGTTCTCGCCACTACCTCCCTGCCTGAACCTACAAGTCAATTTTGACGTGAGTCCATTCCGGTTGCGACACCCAGGAGGCATAGCGGCGCTGTGTCCCCTTCCTTGTCCAAGCAAATTTGAAGGAGAGAGACCGGTGCTGATGCCAGTTTGTTCTCTATCTTTGGCACATTGTGGAAACAGGCCAGGGGGTAATTATGTGATTATGTGTAGGTTTGTCCATTACCACCTGCGGCGTGCGGCAAATCATTACTGTAGCTCCTTTGATTCCAGCAGCGAATACTCTTTGGGCTACCGCATCTTGAGATAACTCAAGTACAGTCTTTAAACATGCGCAGATGTGTATTTCACCCCGTCTACTTACTTTTGTTTGCCACTTGAACCCTATCGAGGCAGGTGAAATACATAGACACTTATTATTTGGATTTGTTTGGGGTCGTGATGGTCTCCCTCAGTAGCCCTGAACAGTGACAGCTCCATATTGTCTGGATCTCACGACACCAATAGGTGCCCTTGGTATCATCATGTTTTGGCTGCGGACAGCGGGGCGGCTGCCAGGACTGAAATTCGCCTGGCGCGCCTGTAAAAGGCGCGGGCATGGTGAAACAAGTCACCCTCGTTGCTGGAAATGAGTTTGGGTCTACAACATATGGTGGTTTCTCAAAATAGGGGTACCACTGAATCATCCATTAATAGGCATTTATAGCAATAAACCAACCATTTTTTGGGGTCCCCTATTTTGAGAAACCATCATATGTTTGATATACATGGCTATACATTATACCGACTCTGTTGTACCTATGTAAATGGTTGCCGTCACACGATAAATGTACCTATGTAAACCGTCGAGTTCTTGAAATGCTGTTGAAGAAGCATCGAAATTACAAGGTCTCGGCAATATTTCTAGCTGCCTCCATACATGCTTCACCATTTGAGGACAGCCCCGGATATATCGCTTAATTATGCTTAATTCACATTCTCAACCCAGGTAGTTAATCTTGCAATATCATACCCATAGAAATGCAAAACATGAAATCAACGGTTGTTAATGCTTAGTTTGGCTGTCGCCTTTGGGCCTTTCGGGGGTACCACATCACCGGATTTCACCGGAGCGCTCTCCGCCCAGCGCTACACCCAACTGCCGCGCCGTAGGTGCCGTTGCGCCCGTTGAATCTTTAAGGCCTGGGCCCAAGGGATGGGCTCCATGGGGTCGAGCTACGGTGATCAATGAAGCTACCCCCAAATGGCTATGGGTCAATATTGATGAACCAACTAATGGGGGGGATAATGACCAACAACAATAGGGAAAACAATGGGTAATGATGGGGAACCAGGGGTACAGGGTTTTGACCCATAGCCAAATCATCCAAGTCATTACAATAACCATGTATAGTAATATAATGTAGTATATACTTAGAACCCAAGGGAGCTTAATCATGTATGATTGGTAAGAAGCCAACCCTTTTCGGGGTTCCTCTATTTCAAACAAAAAAAGGATTCGTGCCGTGCATATTTCATTCCAGTTTGTTAACATCCCGGTGGACAGCAATGACCGACCCGAGTGGCTGTTTGTTGCTAGGGTTGCGATGTCGGCGCAGCCTCTACAGATGTAGTGCCGCACCATTTGGTCCTGGCACAGTTGATTTTCTCCAAAAGCATCAGGATTTATCACTTCCAGTTGAGCATGGTGGCCAACGGCCCTGGGGCATTGTCGATTGGCCGTGATATGGTCATTAGACTATTAGACATCCTCTCAAGCATGACCGATTTGCATTGTGCTAAGCACTCGCAGCAGATCTGTGATGATATCGTTTCATATTTATTTGCACACTCGTCTATGATCGTTTGTGCACATGTTTGGCTTCTACCCTTGAGCTCTTATCGGCGATGCCGCGATGCCTGTCACGGTACATACAAGATGAATGAATCATACCCGGTCACTCAGGGAACTGGCTGGGGACCCAGGGAGCTCACGCGCCACCAGGACAACGAAGCGTAACGGCATCCAGTGGGCACTGGCTATGCCCCCTGGATACACTCGGTGGGAGTGGATGGACACGGTGAGTTGATCATTTCCATCATTTGATTCATCAATTTGTCTCGAATGTTCTGTTTTCTCTCCTGATTTGATTCATCAACCCTACACCTCCTGATTTGATTCATCAACCCTGCAATGAAAACATAAGTTGAGCCATGTTGGTTTACTGCTTTCACTAGCTTTCACTGTGGCTGCCGTTGTGGTGGATATCAGAACCATTCGGAACGCTCCGAGACTTAACAGCTGGGCTAATGTTGTGATACTGGTAGTGGTGGTAGGTGGTGGCTGAATAGGCAATGCTAACTTTCATTGTGGCCAATGGCTATTCACACACCATTGACAATCATTGAAAAATGGTAAAATTAGGAACTAACTATGAGATAAGATTGACCGCTCGCACAAGGCGGTGGCGGAAGTTTACACAAGAGGTAGCTTTCAGGAAGAGAGGGTTGGTTGAGATGAGGCGCTGGTGTAGATGATTGATGAAAATGAGATGCTGGGCTACCTGATCGTTTTCAGCTTTAGCTAAACTCTTGGAGATGGCGGCGAGAGATTTGATGAATAGATGATTAGATTACTAGATGATTATATTGTTGTGAAATGATTACGGTTGAAGATGATATGATTGATGATTAGATGATGACAATTCAAAATGCTAATATGTGTTTTCTTTGATTGATTGCTATCTTGATGGTTTGATTGGTTGATTGGTTGACTGTTTGATGGGGGTAATGATGATCATTATTCCTTATTATGATGATTATGATGATGATGATGGTGATGATGATGATGATGATGATGATGATGATGATGATGATGGCCACAATTATTGTGATCACATTGCACCATCCCTCTTGAAACATCCCAACACCTGGCCAAACCTCCCCATTGCTTGACGATTTTGGTTGGTGCGTTTTTTCACGGCTGGGGGGGAAAATGTCATATTTTGGATATTGTCTTGTAAACGCGCGTTTCTCAGCACCGCGCACATTTTACAAATCGGATTTTCCCAACGTGCCTCGAGACTGTCAGTTGTTTACAATTTTGATTTGCAAACGTGCGTTTCGCAAAAGGGGCATGCCATATTTGTTGATCACTTCCCCAACTGACCTCCGCACTGGCCCGCTTCTCAATCCTACCTCTTCGACCCTAGAGCAAAACACAGTGAAAAAAAACAGTATTTCAAGTGATTCCTTTCATTCATGCCCACACATTTTTGACCGATGTGATCGGCAACTGATTGCTTCAACTTCCATCAATGGGAAGCTTCACTTTTCCTTCGATATGGTTATCCATTGTTTGTTTTAACAAGGTGCATCAGAATTCCAACAGCATGTTTGAATGGCCAACTGTAAATCTTCATGATATCAAATGTAAGCAGCAACCATGGCCAAGTAGAAGGCTTTAGCTCAAAAAGTTCTCCGTTAGCGCTCTGAAGTGCAAGTGTGCCTGTGGAAGGTCTGTCCCAAAAAGTTGAAAACCATCCCTAACTGATTCCAAAATTTTAGTGGACAACTGCTGTCCGAGCGGAACATTCACTATTTTTGAACAGCCAACTCATGCATGCCGATTTTCGTTCAAATTTGGTGGAAACCAGACGTGCTGATTCAGGTGTGGCCCTAAGATGACAAAACTCTCAGACACAGCAATGTGGATGAGTCATAACCAACCACCCGAGAAAGGGGTAATCGAACATTCCAACCTGTTGACTGTTGATTAGGTTTTTTTCTTAAATGAGCCTTGAGTCAATTTGGCACGTGTTTGGGTATAAAATCTCATGGTCCATGAGTCGATGAACTGGCAATTGATTTGCAACCAGTAGTCCTTCCCTTCCCGCTACACTCCCATTGCAAGAACTCATGGCTGTGGTCCATTATGAAGAACAACAATTACAGTACCACATTGCATTTAGATATGGCAATTGGCAAATGAAGCAATACCATTGACTAGCAGTGATTCACATTGATGTAGAGAGCATTGATTCGCAATACCCATTGCTAGAATTTGCTACAGGGGGCCCTAGTCTAATGGTCACTTGCCCATGTTTGTCGATTAATGTTGGTTTCTAATTAGTGTAACCCCCCCTAAAGTAGTTAAGATAGATGAAACCAACAGGTAGATACTAATCAGAAACCAACATTACTTCTTGCGCATGTCATGTGAGTCTTCGTCGCGACTGCCGCGGGAAAGTGGTTGTTGCCCAGGCCCCATCCCCAGAATTCGGGAAGCTTGTTGGTTATCATCCCTCAGGGGCTGGACGGTTTTTTGGCCGACAAGGGGGTGAGCGGAGCTCTCAACATGGTAATGGGATGCAATGGGTAATTTCATGTAATTTAAAATGTTTGCCCATTTTTCCATGCCGGTTTTTGCCTTGCCATCCAGCAGTTGATGGCCAGTCCTTTTTCTTCCCAGTTTGAAGCATGAGAATGCATGAATGAATTAATTATGATTAATAACTCGAATGTTGATATTGCAGTGTAAATTTTCACTGTTTGTTTGAATGCATGATGATCATTGATTATGAGTCAGGATCAATCATGATCAGACATTACAATCATTGGCAATCCTGATCAACCATTGTACCTACCGTCATAAACTATTACAGTGTTTATGCACTCTTATTGCCGACCCAACCTTGTGTCAGCATGAGTCCAGCCATTACGAACACGAGCACCACGATTAGTTGTGTCCTCATCATCGTCATTATCATCAATAACTAAAACGCATTCTGTTCCTGTTTGTGTTGTTGATGGTTATCCTATATAGCTAACCATTAATCATCAGACCTCATGACGATGGAGAGAGAGACAGAGAGAGAGAGAGATTAAGCATGCTAGTGTTGGTGATTGTCCTGCATAGTTCTCATAGTTTACACTTAACCATTGTATTTCCTTGCAGTTAAGCATTATATTCCCATTATATTCACATTTGTTCATCAATTTATTCGGATTGTGCTTATTCCCTTGGCCCATCCCCACATGGAACTGAACCACCAAGGCGTCGTGGATGCTGCGGTCAGCCACCGGAGTGGATCCGGGGTGCACGCTGAAACATCGCATGGCGAAGCGTCGCACGGCCCTGTGCGCACTGCGGCATGTGACATTTGGGAACCGGATCACTTTGGCTAAGACATGTTGATAGTGCACAGCTGTCATCAATACGAGTCATCGATTTTCGATTTTGTTGCTATTTGCATATATTATCATTTGCTAGAAGTTGATCATCACTGACACTTACAGTAGCTAACATTGGAGTCCAGCTCATTTAAAGATGGCAATCAATCATTATTAATGATGAATTGTTGAGCATGAAAGTGATTGATAGTGATTGATGATTCTGAGTTACATGTACAGTAATGAATTGACTGATAGGAACTGGTAATGGTTGACCAGGTTAAATGAGGGCTGCGAATTAGGGTGCTCAAGGGAAAGATTTATCTACCAACTCCCCAATCAAGGTAGAGATCATCCAAAGAACATGCATCTAGGTAACGTGTAAAGGTGCCAGGTATATCTTGGCATATGCTCATAACATCATTTCGCATATCAAACATCCGTTTGTGTATGGTTTTTACCAGTGTTTTGGCGTACTGTGCTGACCTGCCTGAATGCTTTGTCACCGCGGCAAGTAACTGGACTCATTTGCAGCATCAGTTCAGCAGCCTAAGACCTCTCCACTGACTACCATGCGCACAGGACAGGATATAGATACCAACCCACGATTTATCAAGACCCAAACATATTTAGTAGCCAGAGAGAATTAGAGAAGAATATTAATGTCTGTACATTCATTTGTATTATATACTTATTTTTACTTAATTGATTCTGTAACCAGCGGGAGAAGAAGATTTCCGCAGTGCGAACTCGAAGATCCTGGATGTGAACATGCTGCAACTTCCATTGAGTAACTCATTTTTTCAGTCCAGAGGTCAAGAGTCATGCTTCCCGCGCGGTTGAACATGTCGCTGTGGCCCAAACGCCCGGCAGGTTCTGCCATTTTAGTTTCATTACTGAGTTTCAGTGCCATCCTTGTTGGAAACCCTGAAGGTTCACATTATTTCACATTAATGATTAATAAACCCTAAGTTCCGAATTCTTCGATGACTGGGAAGGCAATGTTTGTCCATGCCGATGTTCATATGCAAGCTGCAATTTCCAATCACATGATAAACAGTGGTGGTTTTCCGGGTTTTCGGATGACCCGTTGGATGCTCCCCAAGATTTTTTTTGCCTCAGCAATAAGCATGAAATTGTGACTTCAAAAGATAGCAGATTGTCCATACCCAACCAGCGATCAGTTTGGATGAAAGCAGCACGGTTGCTGCACCACCACTGGAAAATCCCATGATGACCAACTCTTTCCTGGCTGATTTTCTCACCGTGAGTGATGAACCATTGAAAGTCACCGCTGTGATGAACACCAAATCGTGATCATTCAACTGAGCATGATCAGTCATGAGCCATTGCTATTATTATGAACAGCCGTTCAACATCACCGAGGGTTGCCACATATTTCTCACAAGAAATGAACACCGTCCTGAACCAGTAGTGATTGATCGTTTTTGATCCATTTTTCTCACCATCACCATTCAAAACCAGTGACTCATTGCTCATTATCCATAACTGCTTGGTGGTTCTAAACATTGTCCCTATTTGTTATCAACAAATGACTGGTTGACTAATTTTTTCATGGGGGCTGAAACCACCAACCAGCTCATTATCAACAAGGTATGGAGTAACCTGGGTGTTGAAAGCTGCGGATTGCTCATGACTTGGTCCTGGACTCGTCCCACCCGAAACTGGTGCGATCAGTGACGCAGAATTTTGTGTAGGCCAGGTAGCGAGGATTGAAACATTCCGAGTCTGAACCCAATTTAATGACATCTAGTAAAACACCAATTTCGGGGGTCCCCATAATAAGTTTGAGAAACCCCTGTATGTTGAGGACTGGTTCGATTGATGGCCTGCGGATACCTCATCAGGAAGCCCTGCGGCCAATTGTTTTGCACACATTGGTGCCTTTTCATGGGTCAAGGGAAGAAAACGATGCGGACATGGAAACAAACAGTATAAACTTAATCATTCCCAATTATCAGCCGCATATGGGTGGTTTTGAAATTATTTGACCTGTAAATGGTCAGCTTTTTAGTTGGTGGGGCGAGGGAAACTGCTTGTGTACATGTGTACATTTTTTGTCAAACATAGGCAGTTGTGAATGTCCCGACCTGCTTCCTTTTTGGATCTATTTGGCTCATGTGATGTGTCATGTTGCTGTGGAGCAAAGCACAGCCAGATTGCAAATGTCGACAGATCGGCTGGTTTCAGCGGACGGGGCGGCTCATCAGACCTTTCTCGGCCTGGTTTGGATGATGGATGTCAAAGGTCTGACTGTTAAAAGAAAACCTTGCCTGTGTGCAGAACATTGCGATAAAATCCTATAGCTGTAGTGAGTGACCGATGGGCCTGGCATGGAAGTCAACAATGACCCTGCCCTAATTGAGTGGTAAGCTTCCGGAGCAGCGTAAGATGGGAAAGTCACCTTATAAGTAAATCTTATCATATAGGTGGAGCAAGATTCCATTAAGTTCAGAGGTTCAATTTACCAACTCGTGGTTAGGCGGGATCAAAGAAGGTCCGGAAACTGGATTTGTTCAGATTTACCGAACAATAGATAAGTGAATAAGTGATTGCTCACCCTTGGCGGAAATCCTAGTGCCAAAATGCACAACTCAAACTGTGACTCATGGTGGGGCTTTTATGCTCGCCCCCCACTAACCCCTTCTTGCTGACAGCCATGTCTCAGGTGTTCAACAGTTCTCAAAAGTTGCTCAAAAAATTGCGGATCAAAGCACATTAAAGTTGTGTTTTCCTCCAACCACTAGCAACCTCGGATCATGAAATTTCACGATATCTATGTAGTAGGTTGCAATGTGCTTTCGTTTTGTCCATGTTGCTCCCATAGCTAGAAAATCTTCGGTCCATACAGGATATGGGGCTGATATTGGTCGTAAGTTCTAGTCTCAGCAGCCCCATCAGTAAAAAATGATATTGAGCGAAGGCCGACAGTGAAAAAGCATTTTTTGATAATGTTGAAGAATCAATTCGGATCGGTTAGTAGCTCATTATCCTGTAGTTGCACAAATGCTTGTATCATACCAACTGTTTGACAATTGGCTGTGGGTCAAAACCCCGTACCCCTGGTTCCCCTATCATTTACCATTGTTTCCCTTATTATTGTTGGTCATTATCCACCATTATTGGTTGGTTAATATTGACCCACAGCCAATTACTCCGAGTTACTCCTAAGATCCTCCCAACGTGGTCTTGGTCGACTTCTGTGGCGGCGCGCTGAACACGCTAATACAATTTGGCGAGCCATAAAGCAGTTGGGGGCGCCTTCCTTTTTTTGTGTGGGGATCCTCAGTGTCTAACTAGGGGAAGTACCAATGATATGCAATGATGGTGATTGGTGTTGATAATGTTAGGTTATTTATATATAATATATATATATATATATATATGACCCTAATGAAATCATATTATATATATATATAACCCTAATGAAATGGATTATTACAGCTTATCCTTGATGTTCTGTGTGATCGTCGTTGACAGCCCCTCAAGGGTGTGGGTGGGACAGGCAGGTCTGGTTCGTTTCTTCTATGGTGATCAGATTCCTATCAACACGAAAGGCCTGCGCAACTTGACTGGTGGTTCTGTTTCAATGAGTTGCAAAATATTAGCAAACACATGAAACAACCAAATTTACTTGTCTTGCCCCCAGAAGAACTGGGACGAACTTTTCGATGGCAATGGAGGGAGAGAGAGACAGAGAGAGAAAGTTGCTTGTCTACGTTTCACGATTGGAATT
The DNA here is from genome assembly GCA_009767595.1 of Symbiodinium kawagutii. Classification (NCBI taxonomy): domain Eukaryota; class Dinophyceae; order Suessiales; family Symbiodiniaceae; genus Symbiodinium; species Symbiodinium kawagutii. Next base: position 520,159 of record VSDK01020374.1, read on the forward strand.
GTCGGTGGCTGGTGGTTCAGCTATGTTGCAATTCCTTGCAACGACTAGTTGTGGCAACAAATCCTTTTGGTATGTGTTTCTTTGGCATCGACATATGACTATGGGTCAAAGCCTGTGCCCCTGGTGAAGATATCACAAATAAGCCAGACTGGTCTTTATTGGGATGTTCAACTGCCCATTTTTTGGATGGTCGGTGATCACCCACAGCCGTATTGCCTGATGGCAAGTTCGCACCTACCATCCTGTACCCATGTTTGGTGCCTGGGTGCCTCTCACGTCCTCATCCACCGGCCGTTCGTGCTTCGAAAAGCGCACCAATCGTGAGGGCAGCGGGTGTCATCGGTCACAACAAGAGAGTTGGTTGGTCAGTTGATGAAGTTTCCAATCGCTGGTTGAAGATGCTTTGCCATCCACTTATGGGAATTAGTAAGTACCAATTAAGGGCATGAAGTATTCCGGTCAGCCATGCGGCGAGGATATTTGCTTAGGTGGTTTTTGGAACTACTGCGTTTTGTTCCTCGGTAGACATGGTATTATGAAAGAAATTTGACCCGTGACATGAGAAACCCAACACCAACAAGCCAAGATTGCAGCACTCCTTGTAGGGGCTGAAGACACCTGCGCAAAACCTGTGCAAAGTTTGCCCTCAAGCCGGCGGCAGATGTCCGCCCTCCACACTAAAAATTCCCCAGAGCAGTGGCTCCTCGTCGGATGGGACATGGCCCGTAAACTCTGTGAAGGAATGGCCACTTTCACAGTGAGTGGCGCTGCAATGCCGACCTTGAGCTCAAAAAGCCCTGGTTCACATGAAACAATTGAAAGGGGGCAGCCAAAAAATTGTACTGCTCAATTCCTCAATCTGACCCCTTTTTTTTAAGGCAGGGTTGGTATTAGCATGCTGGCCCAATCGAGAAGTGCTGATCCAGTTTCAGACGTTTGCCAGCTTATTAGGAATGAATCGAATACCAATGATATGTCCAACAGGTCACCTAAATCGACGCTGGCTGATGACATCAAGCATGGCGGGAACGGAAGGATTGACCTCAGACAATCCTTCGAGGCAAAGTCGCCATGGCGGTATAATGTATAGAAATAGGATTCCAGGAACTACTGATCTCATTTGGTCCCAGGAGCTACATGTACACCAAGGATTCATGAACTTTAGATAGCTTTAGCCGTTACGAGTTGGAGAAACAATTCTTGCTTGGAAGATGCTGGGTTCACCTCTCCCAACATGTTTGGAAACCGTAGCAGCTGGAACCAGTCGCTGGGCCCCGACAACCCTGGGTTTGATGGCAAATCACAAGCTGCGTTTGGCAAAAGCCGTGGTCCTTTATTTTGTTCAATGGTTTCCTGGATGGGCTACCTTTTAGGGCCAAGCAACAGAAATTATGACTGTATATCAGTAGTTAATTGATATATGAGAGATATTCAATACATATGTACATTGGTTATTGCCACCAGTGCGAACCCATTTTTTAGAATGTTGAAGCAACTTGAAGCAACGGCATCCTGTGAGAAAGGGAACTGCTAGGGCTGGCCCTGTGGGCGACCACCCGTCGGGAAACGGTCAAAGAACAACCGATCGCCGCTGCAAACCTGACTTCAGAAGTCGGTGGAAAACCATCGACGACCATCAAACCAGTGTTGCTGCAGGGAGAACTTGCCAAGCCACTTTGTCACCTCACTCCGAAAGCATTGGACGTTTGCAGCCAAAGTCTTGCGGAGAAGCCTCAACCCATTTTTTTCCATGTGTGGCATGCAGCTGTACGACAATCCTTTGGTTTGCTTCGGATTGTGTGGGTGGTTTTGTTTGTCTCCTGGCGCGGCATGATGTGGAATGTCGTTCCTTCTTTAACCAACTCAATAAGTCCGTAGATTGGTTCATCACTCAGTGCATTGATTGAAAGGAAAGACATGGAAAGACCCATTGGCAACCTTGGCTTGGACCAGCACCATCAGATATAGTATTCTTGATGGGACAGGATGCGGCTTTTGAAAAAAGCCATGTTTGTTCAGCATTCCCGGACGTTTCTCAGCATGTATAAACGTATGCCGAGGCTTGTAGTTGTCACCCCGGCAGTCAGGAAACATTTGGTTTTTGCTTTTGAAGAAAAGCTTACAGCTGTGACTCATGGAATCAGTCATCTCGTTGTAAATGATGTTTGTGCCAAAGAATCCAAACAGGTGATTATGAGCATGCCTCATGCCTATGCAATGAAATATGATTTGTGCACGCCTCCTGTTTCTTTAACAGGGAACGCGGGTGCAAATTCAAATTGTGATTGACTACTGACATTAGAAAATTCAAGTATGAACGTTATATTTTCCACCAGTGAGCCGAAATGCTGGGAAGGAAAGGGAAGGGCAGGGAAGGGAAGGGAAAGGAAGGGAAGAGAAGGGAAGAAAGGAAAATAGAGAATGAGAAAATCAATGGTAAAGAAGACAATATGTTCATTTTCACGCACGTGAAGGCAATACTGTTTTTTTTTTTTTGGTGTCCAGAGGCCACATGCTGGCTACTGGCGGAAAACCAGCACAGGATGTGTTACTCTTGCGGTGTCATATTTCTGCATAATCAATTATCATTGATCATGTTAACATCACTTAACATGTGGGCATCGTTAAAAAATCTCACTATCACTAATGATGCATGATGCATCAATGCATAATTAGGCGATTGAACTCTTGCAAGTGGAAATCTGAGTATCGCACATTGAAGGCGAAGATGTCTCAAACAAAATTGGGGTCCATGAGAAACAGAAGAAACGACCTGGATGCACCTAAGAGTGCTCTTTGAAGTCAGTACCGTAGGATTTTTTTCAAGCAGCCAAGCGCGCCGGGTTCAGGAGTGTGGGTTTTGCGGTTCAGACTCGTGTAGAGCTTGGAGTCTTTGACATCTTTGACACTTGCACATTTGAAGGTCGAGCTTTTTTGGAACGCCGGTGACACCATTGGAAGACCATAGTTTGAGATAGTTTGAGTATGTTTTGGTTTTTATTCCCAACAGAATAAGGGTTTGACAAACTTTCTACACTCAAGCAGTTGTTGAAACAGGAGAGAAACCTGCCAGTCAATTTTGGTAGATGCTTTAAGTGCGGTTCCCTGCTTAGTTATACATCCGGTCGTGAAGACACCGCTTGTCACCTTTATTCACCTTATTCCTCATGGCTTCAGTCTGTTCGCAACACAATCAATTTGCTGCCAGTCAATGCCAGCCTTGAAGTTTCACGAAATACAAAAGCCCATGGTGATCCGTGGCTATTAGTGGTTGTACACAGATGTACCATATCCTACCAGATGGTTGGTGGTAGTTCAGCACTTTTCAACCACCAAAATCCTGACTGATCCTGTCAAACCAATCGAACCGTTAGTGTTTCAAACATAGCAAATGTCTATCCACACTAGCATGATTAATCTATTGTCTTGGGGAATGGTGGGAACCACAACCACCATCGCAAGCTTAGGGTTGGACGTGGAATAGACCCAACCATTAGTTTCATGTTTTGGACATGGTTGCGGAACTGATGCAACGCTTGCATCACTGAACCTGTGCGTGGGCAGGGCAAGTGTGGCATGTGGCATCCTGTGGCCATGGCTCAATGAGTAGTCCTCCCAAAATCTCCGGAAATGGATCATCCACCTGCCCTGTTTCAGCATGCCACATCATGCCACTGCCATCCCGCCCTGCTAAGCTGCCTGGAAGATATGGAGACGAATTGCTGGCGGAATTTCTTTGCCCAAATTCGTCAAATTCACTCGCAAATGCAACTGGCGACTGGGCAATTTGAGTCCATTTTGATGATCTTCACCAAATCCACAGTGGATTGTCATGGGATCAGTTCACGGTGGGATTGTTATAGTAACATGAGTAGCCATGCAAAGGCAATAAAAACGACTGGGCAAGGTTGAAGTTGCAGATATTTTGTTCATACCCACGCTCATCCGGAGAGGACAGCTGATAATCAACGTCCACGTCCATGCTATGCAGCATTGCAATGCTGGTGCTTGTTGCAGCCTTCCCAGTGAAACGGTCTTGTTGCAGATATGTCGCTGTACAGGGTGATATTTATTTTTTTCTCGGATGGTTTTTAACCACCAAACAGTGAACCATTGATGAACCATTGCCAACATTTTCTAGTGTGGTAGCCATATTTGTACCACCTATTGATCATGATTGGCAACTGCTACCACTCATTCTTCGTCGGAATTCTTCAGGTATTATCGCTGGCCTTTACCATTACCACGTGTATCAAGTGTTATCAAGCATCACTCCCCGTTCAATTTGGCACGGGGGCAGGTCATCCAGTTCGAAACTAGCTGGTGGTTCGAATGGAGCTACGAAGGTATCCAGTGCCTTCAGGGGGAGCGAGGACCGGAGCTCTCAGGAGTGGCCACGTTGGCCAAATGGTAACCCAAACCATGGTAGGAAATGCGCTTTAGGGAAAGGCCTCCACCACTCTAGTGGGCAGACCTCATACAACACGGTCCCAAAATTGATGCTTCCCCTTGTGCAAAATGGAACATGTTCGATGATCTTGTTCTGCCTTTGCAGTTGGTCATTGTGTTGGTTCAAGTCCGGGCTTCCTATGAGATTCTATGTATGTTGAGATGTCTTACTATTTATATTGTTTTTTTTGAATATTCATCTCTGTATATGAATTCATATTTATTTATTCATTTATGTACGTATTATTTATATAAATTATAAATATGCATACATATATATATATATATATATAAATATTTAAATGGGCCACCCCTTCCTGCTAGATCATGGAAGTGACCCGAGGCTGGGAACAGAAATGCATACTTACCGGCATCCTTAGCAAGCTACCATAACCTACCTATTCTACGATTTTGGGGAGGTGCACTCGGCATGGGGGGACTTGACAAACTGCCATTCACTGCACTAAGTGAGCAGCTCTGCAATGCCGAAAAGATGCCCTGTCATGCCAGTTTCTTTGGGCCCATCTGGGTCCTCGACGCCCGGTGTGAAGCACGGCTTGCCGCACTGCTGGGGAGCAGCATTGTTTCGTTTGCTTGTTGCGATGATTGTGTCAGGGGGCTAAAATGGTGGTAGGTCGATTTTTTACCCTTAAGAGAAGCTTCAATTCTTTTTCAGGGGGGCTAGAACTTATAAATCGATGTGTGTATGTGTTTTTTTTCCCTCTCTCATGTGAGCATGTCAAAGCCCAGGCTTCCTGTGTTCTACAAGTAGATCTTTACCTGAAATGGATATTTGTGTTTGAACAGGTGCGCTTGCAGATGATTTGTCAACATGAGCCAAATTAAACCAAATCCCCAATGCTTCGATATATGGATTATATGGCGTAGTGACATGTGATAATAAGTTGGTTGGCTAAATCAATGATTACAGTATATGGAGCTGGAAACATTGCGTAACCCCAGTCATCCAAGTCATTTTTTGGCTTTAAGGTCATAGACACCTGTGTCAAGAACACTGATTTGAATCTGCAGTCCCACATACTCTTGTCAGCGTGCGGCGCCGCAGACATACCGGCAGCGTAACTTCCAGCGTGAGTGAGAGATGAAGCATGAAGCACGACGAATGGATGAAGCTGTTCGGTAAGCCTCATTGTTTTCGTTCTGCTGATCATGGACGCTGCTAACATTCATGAACAGCTTGCAACACTTTCTAACATGTAAAACTAACCATCCTTAACCATTCGCCAATACCTTTAAAGGATACGTTGTCATGCAAAGTCCACGCTGCTGTCCACCGAGAACCCCTCCATCTCACTACTGAAATCCAAAAGTTGTTATACAAGGTGATTTCTCACTGCAGGGGACCCCAAAAACGAATGGTCCCAATAATGATTAAAGAATACTGAAAGATTCTTGGAATCCCCTATTTTGAGAAATGCAATGGAATGGTTTTCATCAATGATTTGCATCCGCTTGCACGCAAATCACATCTTTTTAGGGATACTGCACACCAACACTCTGACTTGAACCAACACCATTTGACCATCACCATTTTGGGGATACGTTTCAACGGGTATGGACAGTTTCCATCAGTTTTCCGGTGTGTGTATATACTTCGAAGTGTGTGTACTTGACGCCCCGTTTGAAGGTGGCCGATGCGATGCTTCCCAAGCAACCTTCTCACATCTTCCCACTGGGTGCTTTCAGAACTCCATGGGGATGAGCAGACCTGAGCCATACCCAGTTCGGGAGGGATGCATACTGTATGTCACGTGTGTATGTGCATCGTGTCTATTCAACCTATCTCATCTAGCATCATCTACATGCAGTTGAGCTCTGGGGTAGTGCGTCCATTTGTTTATCTATTTATCTATGTCTATGTGTCTATTTGTTTGTTTATTTGCCTAATTAGAAGTTTCTAATTGTTTCCATGATGATTTTTTCCTGTGCTTCTATGTGTGTGTTTTAGCCTGGTATGTTCTCATATGCCTGATGGTATTCCATATATGTGTTAAAATATTTAACATTTCTACATTCTGTAATCTTACGATTTTAGCGCGCTAATTTGGCCTTTCTTCCTATGTACTTGCCTATCTATCATCGGCTCACCGAGCTCGTCGCGAGCGGCTTCATCACGGTAGCGACCGCAGACGTGCCTCCCAGCAGGTTGCTGAACAACATGCAATGCTGCCACGGTGCCACGTCTGGAATTGATAGGGGTGAGCACATCAGACAGAGCCGCCCTGGAGAATGGCTTGGAGTCGAAGCTAACTGTAAGGGTAAGAAAATTGAACCTGCTCATTCGGGCGGTCCCTCACATGTTGCAAAAAGACGCTGTTGTCGCTGAAAGCATCCAGGTCCATAGGCATCATAGGCCACCAGGAATGTGCTCACCCAGATCACTTGCGCGTAGGAGTCCTTCGGGTCTACAGCTGCAGATGTAAAAAGTGCCCCCACATAGAGTCCCAATCACCTGGCTCTACAACCAATCCAACACACATGCTACTGCAAAATCACAATTGGTCCATCTCTTTGAAAATTTTGAGGGTCGAAGTTTGCTTGGTGTGACTCAATTATGATCATTTTTTGTCGTGCATCTATGATGGGCCCTGCGGAAAGAATGGTTCAGCAAGGTCGTTCGTAGGGCATGGTCCCGTCCCATCAGTGACTTCGAGTCGGTCGTGCAGCACCACAGCGGCACAGCCCACAGCCCCGCTTGCTGATTCAGACCCAGTTGCAAGGTGGTGCCCCCACCCCCGATGTGCTAGTGTGCATTTGGGTGTTTCAAGCATAAACCGCTATAAACCAGCATAAGTCAGTGTAGACGCCAGACACCGAGTCGTTTTTGAATTCTGCTAAGTGGGTGTTTCTCAAAATCGGGGACCCCCAAGTCATCCAGTTTATTCACCAGCTATAGTAATACACGAGCCATTTTTGGGGCTCCCCATTTTTAAGAAACTGCCAAGTAGATGTCAATCCACTTTTCCTGGCTAAGGAGGCATCGCCATGCAACTGTCACCCTTCCTCCGCCACCAGGAGACATGTGGATGCTGGTGGGCTCCCAAAGAGCTGAGACTCAAGGTGTTTCACAAGGCCGAGGTTGAAGGTTGATCATGGTTTATTCATGCTTAATGTTGGTTTCTGATTAGTATCTACCTGTTGGTTTCATCTATTTTCATTACTTTAGGGGGGGTTACACTAATCAGAAACCAAATTCTCAACACTTGATTTGTGTTGAAAATTGCTTTAAAATAAAGCTTGACTGTGATGCGCTGCAGTGAGGCATCTAGGATTTCCATGACAGGATGAGACATGCATCACATTAATTTGTGCTTTGCGTATTTGTGCTGAGTTTGCGCTTGCCAATGGTTACACCTTCAGCTGCTGTCGGTGAAGTGAAGTGTTCAAGGCTGCCACTCTCATGCAGGGAATTTTGCTTTCGCAACAGCTAAAGCCGTTGGCAAGGTTTCACTGCTCCAGTCTGATGGATCAATGGTCGGCTTGCTCAAGTTTTTCTTGACCCAAAGACTTTTTGCATGCGCTTCCTGGGTCGCTCGTGTGAAAAGTGTGTGTCCTCGGCTGATTGGTCGATGGCTATGCCGGGTATGCAGTTTGTTTCTCCACGCAGAGATGGTTGGGTCCACCCACAGCGGGGTTCACCTTGGGCCCAGGGCCTGCGGCTGTTTGAAAGGATCACGTTTGGATTGCGAAACCTGGGGACTTCAAACGTGGATCAAGCATGGAAACCTTCATTTTGGGACGTTGACGAGCCATTTCGGGTGGTCTTTGCGACATTTCCATGCTCATAATTCTCCCAGCATCAATCCACATCATTGACCATGGGCCACACATGAATTGTATCATTATCCATCATGAACCATTCATTATCTAGTTGGTGCTGTTAAACCATTGTTTGGTTCCTCAAAGATTTTGGGATGGTTGATTGACAAGCATATTTTTCATTGGGATGGTTCAACATGGTTCAACCACCAGAAATTGTGAACATGAACCACTACTCAACCACTATATACTTCACCATTGATTGCCACTGATGGAAAACCAAATAGTCACTACTTAACCACTGATTACCACTAATTAACCGCCAAATGATCACTATGGCAAAAGAGAATGCAAAGATTGTTTTAGCGCTTGGCTACGCCTGACCATTTGCTTCATTTTTGTTGATACGTTTGTCGAAGAAAGGTAGGGCTGGGAAAAAATATAACATTTAACATCATTTAACCATTACTTAGCCACTATTTAGCCACTATTTAGCCACTATTTAGCCACTACTTAACCATGACTTTGCCACTATTTAGCCACTACCTAGCCACTACTTCATGAATTTGTTGTACCGTGTCATCCACCCATGGACTCGACAAAACCGACTTTCGCGCGCGAGGTCCTATGGCTATCGCACCTAAGCCAGATAGGCTGGGGGCTGCGGTTCTGTGGTCAGCCTGTCGCAATTTAAGTCATGTTGTTTTTTCTTTGAAGTGATGAGATTTTCACGTCATTATCATGACTGTTCATGTATATTTATTTTGGATCATTTTGATTGCGTTGATGTCCATTTTGGGTCATGTTAACCTTTTGTGATTACGTTCTGTGTGTATTTCAACGTAGGCACATATCTGTGAAGGCGCTGGAAAGAAAAGCATATGTGCATGTACTAATCATTTTGGTTTGTATGTCATTTTTAACATCACCGTTGGCGTGCCGTCATTGACAGACCCATACCAGTCAATAAGTACCATATATACGAGCATAGACATACTTGTATGTGCATTTATAAATGCATGTATGTATATTTTGCATATACGTCCCGGATAAGGTATGTAGGTTGACATCCTACCTAAAGATGTTCTTTCTAGAAGCATGTCGGGAGTACCAGGTTATCATTGACTATTATTCACAATGTCAGTGTCCTTCTTTCAGCCATTAGAACCAACCATGATTGACTGCTGTTAAGCCTTTGCTAATCGTACGAACCATTATTAACCCACTATAAACCTTTTTGAACCATCCGTTGTTCCCTTTTCGAGCCAGGTTCCGTCCTGAAAACCACCGTGAAATGTGTTGAGTTTCATGGGTTCCTGAAGGTGTCATTGGCCTGCTTGGGTTTTGGTGATTGCGGTCATCAACTACAAAGAACTCGGGGTTGGTTCACCCAATTGCCATGGTGATTTATCATAGGCTTATGGGCCCCCAGTTGCCCATCCAGTAATTAGTAACACTTTGCGATTGCCAACGGGCATTGCTGCAAGCAACGGCCAAACGCAGGATTCGATCCATGTTTATGAAGCATTATGGACCACAGCTATTTGGCCATGATTGAGGCTGAATTCAAGTAATCATTATCAACCCGTGTTGTCAGGGCAAATGTAACCCTCGCAAAACACTGGTTGCTGCTGTCATCTGTTGTCGGTTTGATGGCGCGAAATGCAAAGTAGACCTGGACTCCTCTAGGTTCAGGCACTGCTTAACGAAGAACGAAAAGTATTTGCTTGCTTGCACTGCCACGACCCAGAGCTTTCCTATATTTCCTATAGGAAGTACTCCCCGATGATCACCAGATCCTCCCGTTGCATGGCAGGACTCCTGATGACGGAATTGCTTGGCGCCTGGAATTAATCAGCCTGGTCCCTGGGACTTGCAAATCTCGTGCGACCGCCCCCGGCCATCCAAGATCAAGAGCTTGATGAGTTAGACACTCTGCTGGAATGCATCTCACATGGAATAAATCAAGCCATAAAAACCATTTGGCCTTTTGCATTTGAAGGTTGAAAGAGAGAGGACTAAGATGGTCTAAGCCTGAAACCTTTAGGACTTTAGGTCCTTGACGGGTGGAATAGGTACATTTCCAGTTCCCAGAAGGGCAGATTGTGTACATCCATGCTCGGCAGGCCCCCTCGAAGGCTAAAAATAGTCCCACATTGATTGCCCAGTTTTTTGGGACTTGTCGCTATTCGGAACAGGATCGCGTGGGAGGCAGATTGATTAGATTGTGATTTCGGGGGGCCATGTGATCATTGTGATTCATCAGTGGTTCCAGAAAGTGTCAGGCAGAGAGCCTTTTCGGCGGCAAGATCCATGGATCATTTCATTATCAGAGGCGTACTCAAGAAACAGATGGAACAAGTATGCTTATGATCATTTGCATTCAGAAACCACGGCACACGTGTTTGTTTCATAGGCCGGGCTACTGATGGGTTGCCATGAGTCATTTAAGGGCATGACCCAACTCGTGTGCAGAAAGATTGCTGCTCCTGGCTGTTTAAGTGCATCCAATTACCTTGCCGGATCCTCGGGCACCTTGGAGTTCAAGCAGCTGCACTCCAAAGCAACAATGGTATGATATCGTTAGGAACCACCACCAGGAGTATTGACAATTCTTGGTCCATACAAGCTGTTGTGATTATCAACATCTATCAACTACAAGCTATATCAAGCTATTACCACACATCAATCACCAAGAAAAGTTTTTGCATCAACGATTGTCAACCTCTTTGGCTGCGAGCCGCGCGAGTTGTGCAACGCTTCCCGGGACTAGAGCATCGATTGGGCTGCAGCACGAACAAGGCCATTGAGTCGATTTGGTTTAGGTATGAAGCAGTATGACTTTTGCCATAAATTGAGCATCGTTAACTAGCATGGCTTCACTGTGCTTCATTCATGTTGAATACCGGCGGATGATAACCAGTTATAATCCAACAATCTAGATATATCAATTCACCTACGTGGGAAACTGCATCATACGCAAGTGGCAGCAAGGGCAGCCATCCAACCGTTGAACAGCGACATCACCGGCTGCGAGCTGGTACAGCTCGCGGTAAAATATGGATCAAAAAAGTACCAAGAACCAGGGCATCGAGCAGCTGGCCCACGGCCATGGTTTTTGATTTGTTGAATCAACTTTTGTTGGCCAGTCTCGAGCCCGTAAACCAAGGTAAACCAATACTTGTCGCTTTGCTTTGTTCACATAATCCTCCGTTCACAATGCTCTTTGGCCAAGCACGGTTGATTCTGCCCAACTTTTGAGGTGATCGTTCTTTTCCCCAACGGACCGGGCAGAATTGCTCCCAAGGTCTAGTTCAAAGAGGTAGGAACCACCATGTCAGAGAGGTTGTAGAGGATTGTCAGCCAAGCTAGACAAAGGGAAATTCCCCACAGTGGTTATGATAATCCAAGATTCCAGCATATGGGGGCAATATAGAACTTATGATTCTATTTGTTTTTCAGCAACATGGAATTTTCAGAGCTCAACCAGCGACATGACAAGCAAAGGCTGCTGTTTCCCTAGCCAAAAAAAAAGCACCATTTGTCGGGTTGGTTGGTACCGGCCCAAACCTTGAATGTGCGCTTACTGCATTGGTTATCATCCGTCGCTATCAACCACTATGCAGTCATTACTAACCAACCACTGGTGAGCAACTGCCGATGATTGGTTGACCATGAGTTGACTGCCATCATCGATAATTGATTGACCATCGATGAAACAGAGCAGTGAGCAGCACATATATAATCGTATCTATCCATCCGTCCATCTATCCATCCCTCCCTCCGTCCATCCATCCAGCCATCCATCCATCCAGCCATCCATCCATCCAGCCAGCCATCCATGCATCTATATGTATCTATTTGTGCGTTTCAGTTTACTTGCAATTTTATCTATTTATGTGTATATCACATATTCATCAAACATATTACATTATTTTGGCATATTTTGGCCACCCAAAGTACCAAGCTTTTGGTGTTGAACACAGCCATCAACTCAGTGACCTAGCCGTGCTGTTGCCATGGTCGCCTGGCTGCCAATGGGCATGGCTTCACAACCGGAGTTGCAGCGATGAAGCCAGTTTGGGGGGTGATAAGGTGAGATCCATATTCATGGTGTTTTTTAAGGGTTGATAGATGGAGAGAAGGCGTTCGTAAATGGTCAATAAGTTGTTCATGAGATCAATGGTGGTTTATAATCTGGCGGTTGGTACACTGGGGGTGGATTATTGATACGGACCCACCATTACCAAACATTAATCCCAGATACTGTATGTATGGTATATCTACTAATGAAGCTCAATGTAGATTAACATGCTCTACATGGAGTGTTTGGGATACCAAACACAACTCCTTGGACGTCGAAGATTCAAAATCCAGCCTGCAAACAAAAGCCAATGCTCTCATGTATGATAAATAGCTGATTCTACCAACACAAAATGTCCCCTTTGCTAGATTGAGTTTGTTGTGATCTATTCTAAGCAACAAACGACCGGAAGAGAAAGAGGGTATATGACTGAAACTTCCCAGAGAAGAAAACACCGAGAGACCAACGGGTGCTTGTATTTGTAACATCAACGTACCAACCCGGGTGATTGTATGGAGCAACACGTGCGTACAATGTGGCAAAAAAGGCTGACAAGCCTCATGAACTCATCAACCATGTGATGCAACAATAGCTTTACACCAGGTAAGTGGTAACGTTTGGTGACCATGACTGTGTGCAAGGAAACCCTGCCGCTCCCAGTGCCACTCCAAGATGCAAACCAGCTGAAAACGTCAGCACTTGAGGGAGCGGTAAAAATGACATTTGGATGGCCAGCTTTGGACCCAAGGAAGTGGCCTTAGCAGTGCGGCACGGTGGCCGGCCGTCCCTTGACCGAAGGAAGTTATGATTAACCATGATCAACCCCAGCCCTTCCTACGAGTTGCTCCAGGGAGTGAAACCTGTGTCCTTTGGCCAAATCATGCCAAATCAATTGCACCAGTTGCATGCCGAAGACATGCACTGTTTAGACTTTAGACGTGAGCTCGACCACGGTGACAGCTGTGTGACTTGCTGATCACTGGAATCAGCAGCAGATTCTGACCATAAGTAAACACTTCTAAGATGGAAAATGAGGCTTAACATCACTTCAATTTGCGCAAGGATTTTCTAAGATCGACATGGCGTCACCATTTAGCTGAGCAACAAGTCACTCTTGGCCTCACCTCAGCCACGGAAGCTTGTCGCCACCCTGGATCCGCCAAGGACCCAAGGATAGGTGTCAGCCCAGCTGAACCTCGGGGATGGCGATGGAATATACTGTATTGACATGCATATCTATATATATATATAAATAAATATTTGTATATACATACAATTTACAGTGTTTGCACTTGACTTGCAATCTAATACAGCTTATTTTTACGTATTGTATCTTATTGTCTTTGTTGTTTATATTCCATATGCCATATGTATCTACTTGCGTTTGAATAGCTAATATTGCGTTTTGGTTTATGTATTTATTTGGAACAGTTCTGTGTGCATAACTAAATATGAATATGTGTTTTTACTATGCAAGTGATGGGAGCATCCCTAAACCGCTTCAAAACGATGATGGGCACATGTTTTCTCATTGGAAAACCCACTATTTGCGGGATGCATGTATCCACCCATTAATCTCTATACCATGTGCTTTCCGCAGCCAGATACGCAAGGTCTGGGAACAACACGGGAAGAAGCACCAAGCGATGTGCTGGGTGTGACCGAGATGTACCCTTGAACCAATTGCTAGCATGTTTGCTTCAAAGTTGGAGATATAAAAAACAAAGTTTCTGGGCAACTGAGATTCTGATACTGCATTGAATGAACTGGCTGAGCCGGATACGGGACAACTTGTATTGTTCTAACCGCTAGGGTTGAACATGATGCACTTAATTGCTCGTACATACACATACATACCTAGGCAATGAGAAGAGAAGGATCAATATTTGGGAATATGTGTATTTATTTATTTAGATTTACTTACTTGATTGATATATGTGATATGCACATAAAAACAAGAAAGCATGATGTAAGTAAGATACGCAGAATGTTTGTAGGTTTATGGGTTCCTGCTTTAATTGGTTGACCATTTTTTGCCAGATTCAGCAATAGCTGATGAGACCATACAATTGCACATCAATACATGAGCAATTTGGGTGAATGGTAAAATGCTGAACGTATTTGTGGGCTCATCAAGGCTGTGAATGGTGGTGATTCAGGACGTGGTCCCAAGCAAAACTTGCAAGCCGCTCGCTGTAGAGATGGGACCAGGAGATCAACTTTTGGTTGAGCAGTGGCGCGTTGGCGCTCTTTGTTCTAGCTTTGGCCGAAGGTTTGTTATTTTTTTGTTTATAGCTATGAAATGGTCGAACATTGATACGTCTTGTATGGTGGGCACCCCATCAGATGGAGAAGGCACACATGAAGCATCGATTCTTAAGGACGCTGGACCCAGGTAGCGTAGCACTTCCAAGCAACGAGATGTTTGCAAGTGACCCACCTAAACGGCTACTGTAAATTGGCTGTTTATCCTATAAGGGGCCCAAAGTCAACAGCCAATGATCATGAAGCTCGGCAAACCAGCGATTGGGAAGCCATTGGTGGGTGGGAACGGTGGAACAGTCTGGGAAGAAAGGTTCAGTGGCTGCAACCGCAAGGGAGTGAATTCACAATCAAGTTTTGCTCCCCAGGCTCACCATCATAGTTTGAGCCATGGTCCATGTTAGGTTTGCTGAAGGTGGTCATTTTAGTGGCAGATTGGCCATCCCCTGATGCTTGGCGACTACAAATATTGCTATGTTTTTCAGATCGCCGTATAGCACATAGGTCCACTGTAGTGAGACATTGGTTCCTTGCATGTTCCCCATACATGACATCGTGATCAATATGAACCTGAGGTATGTTGTTCAGTCAATTTTCCATTTAGTTTGGCATCATTGACCTGAATAGTTTATGGCATTCATTTTCCCTCATAAATTGTTCCCCATAGTGGTGAAGGGCATTGTCCACTTCTCTTGGGCATTGAATCACTCCAAAGCATTTGAGCGCTTGCCCGGTCCCATCTTGGATGCAGCAGTTGTACTCGCTTTGGTGAACCTTGGCAGTCGAAGCCAAGGGCCAAGGCAAAATCCTTATGCTGGGAGGATCAGCCGTCCTGAGGTGCTCGTTGCTAGGACGCCCTGTGGCAGCTGGCATCGTTTGCGGGATTTATGTGGGCGGCCCCCATGCCAGAATAGTGCCCGACTTGGTTCAAACATACCAGACGTGAATGGACGGGATGGTTTTCCCAAAAAAAATGTCAATGTTTAATAGACCACCATTGCCGTGGGTGAACACAAATTGCTGGTGTATGTCATGCGGTCTGTCATGGTGCGGACAATGGTAATCATTAATTGCTTGCCAAGCCTTTGTTGAAATATGGCCACTACCGTGGACATAGGGAGAGGAGGGGGCGATGAAAAGAGATGGACTTATGCCGAGGGAGAGGATTAGTCTGCCATAAATGTTCTATCCCTGAGCGGCTTCCCTACTTACAATAGAGAAGCCCCAGACGCATCCCAAAATGGACTCTTGTTGATCATGATCAGCTTTAATGGCCCCTATTTCAAGAAGCACCAATGATCGTGTTGGGGATGGTAGCTAGGCATTTACCCCAAATATATCTATCAGTAATGATCAATAATGCTAATAATGATAATGATAATGATAATGATGATAATATTTTTCAAAGGAATCAAAATGATAACGATAATAATAATGATAATGACATTAATAGGAACAATACTGTAAACTAGTTATTTTAATGCCTGGCTGCCAATGCCACGTGTTACCCTCACCACTCGACCACTCAACCTGCTTCAACATGGCCGCCCTGGCGGTCACCTGGGATGGGCACCGATCAGCCCAGCTTCCGAGCCATGGCCAGCACGGAAGTTCGCTGTCACACGGCGCACCGTTGGAAAGTTCAGCAGCTGCACAACGGGTTGGTTTTAAACCATTAAGAGGGGTTTATAACCATCAATACTGGGTAATAATAGTGGATGATATGTTGAGCTCCTGCTGAGCGGGGGAGATCGCCTGTTCATTTCGCGTCCCCTCAATTTGAGGGTCTTGGACTGATGGTGCTGGAGAGAGAGAGAATAGGGGATGATAAGCAACAATAGTTGGAACCGTTAGTAGTGGTTAATGGGGGATCACGAGTATAAATAGGGTTTATAGTGGTTAACAGTGGATAATATTAATAGTGGTTAATAGCGGTTAAGAATAGGGGATAATAAGCAACAATACTGGTGAAACAACTATTGGTTCGTGGTTTCATTGATGTTTTTCATTTCCCCAGGTGATAATTAACAAGTGGTTGGTTGGCTAATATTTTTCATTGGGGTGGTTCAACCACCAACCAGTTTGAACCCATTGGATCAATATAGAAACCCCGGGAGGGTCACCACTTTAGAAGCCAATCCGTTACCATTCCCGCTTCAATTGGATCAGCGCTATCGATGTGACATGTGACCGATCTCCGCGGTGATAAGCCACACCAGCCATGCAGCTTCAGGTGGCTTATCACCAGGCCTGTGGCCATCCTGGAATGACCAACGGCCGGAAAGGAGAAGCGCCATGGCTCACTTATTGAGCTCCAGCTGCTGTTTGATTCGCAGCTGATATGATCTGCGCAGATCGTGTGAACACAGGGCTGGGTTGGGCCGTGTTGCAACGCTGGAGTAAGTGGATGTGGTCGAAACTGTATAGGAAAACCTCTTCCAATCAGCTTGGGAGTTTCACTAGCATGGTGAGGATGATTGGCTGATATGACCAGTGACCAGGGATTGCGCATTTTCGCGTGTGACATTGGCATTGTCATGCGTTGTCCTTGTTGGCCTATGATGAAAATGTGGTGGTTGACCATGAATCCGCAATGGACCAACCAGCGGCGGTTAGGACAGGTTCCCGCTGATTCGTCACGTTGAGCCATTTTGGTATAAATTTCCTCCCCCGACCATGATGCTGTGATGTGTACATTTGATTGGGCGTGACCTTTTGTGCAAATGTACGCGCTCCGTAATTGATGGATTTCATGGGTTGATTGCATTGTGCAACGGATTGATTTGCTTAAATGTCCAACCCTTTGACCTGCTTCATACATACCACCGTTGGCTTCCATGCTATCCAGGCTGGAGCGGTGAGGCTGCTGAAGAGTCTTTCTTTATTCTTTTTTATCAAAAAATGGCTGTTTCTCAAAGCAATTGGCTTGGCTTGATCCACTTTCAAGGGGTTTTTGGCAGCTTGGATGGCCACGTGGGCTCCAAGACTCGATGACGATGGTCGAGCCATGGAGTTGGCATGTCCCAGAAATTCCGCAGCTGATATTTTTTGGAGGCAAAAACCTGGGCCAGCATGGAGCTTTCGAGACTCGAACGCACGGAAACAGAAAGCCAGACACACACATAAACACATACAGACACAAACAGAGAATCACAGAGACACTTTTGCATGTTTTTTCAGGTTTTGCTGCATTGCCTCATCCATACGCGGTGGCACCCAAGAAAACACGGTCTCCCGTTGTCAGCGGCTGAGTTGGGACTCTGGCACGTTGGGCCCCCAATTCAAGAAACAAAGAGCTTAAATGAGTAGTGATGGGGAAGGAAGCCCAGCTACCACTGGTCAAACCATAAGCCATCACATACTAACTGATAACCACTGTATAACCAACCATGAATGACCCTCCAAGAAGCCATTAATGAGCGATTCATAACTTATAACCTCAGCTTGCATCCTGCTTCCATGCGGTTTGAAAATCAGCCACTGCTATGGCGGTGACGCACAGCTGGAGCCTCGTGGTGAGGATGTGGCACCAGTGTCCTTGATGTACTGTGGGTAAAGTTCACGATGGCTTGGGGATGATGAGCGGGGCATAATTTGGGCAATGCTATAGGCACATGGCCTAATGGTGACCCAGCGCTTTTTCCAATTGTGACACACCAGGTTGGCTGGTTCCGATGCCAAAACGTCACAAGGGACGCAAATGAGGAGTAGCTATCAAAGATATTCCGATTATTCTGGTTTGATTTAGCTTTGTGCAGATCTTTGCGGAGCTGGTTGGTGGATGCCGATGGTGCATGGAAACATGTTCAGATCCTACAATCAAGGATCATTGTCCCGTTGAAACAGCCAAACTTGCCCAGCCGTTTTTGACCTGGTACCGGATGGATTTGCTGGCTGCAATTGTTGGTGACCGAAATTCAGGTTGATTACATAGTGTGTGTGTGTGTGTTGGAATATCCGCAAATCAGAGTTGTGCATTCAATCGATGCTATTTGGGCAACATGCGCATCCATATTTGAATTGAAATAGATCTAGATATTTAAGATTGAATATTTAGATCAATATATATATATGTGTGTGTGTGTATGTATGTATGTGTGTGTTATTTACGTTTATATATCTACACAACTTTTTTGTGTCAACATTGACATGTACGCAGATATTTCAATGCATATCTACACACGTATACATACAGATTACATACATATACCGATACTTATTTGTGTAAAAAAAACTCCATGGCGAGCCGGAGCAACTACATTGGTAGCCGGAACACCTACATTGGCAGATTCCGTGCTTTTCCAGGAAAAAATATGTGGGCGATTCAGCATCAGCACCGGTTTGCTGAAGATCCGTTGGCCCCATCCCTTCCCTGGCCGCCCTCCTCACCCAGTCCCTTTGCCCCGGGGATTGCCCGTAAGCCACCTACCTGCTGTTGCTTGGATGCTTCAGCCGGTGACTAGCAATGCATTTAACAAGGGCATATATCATATATGTGATTATAGCGGTTAAACAACCAGTTGGTGATCAACAATATATGGTGAACAATAAGTGGTTAGTAATAGATTATCATCAACCAGTATGTGATTAATAGGGGAGAATGACCAACAATTGCGGTTGAACGACCAGTTGGTGACGGTTGCAATGATTGATCGTGGCAAATGATTCTCAATCAGCCGCCAAGGTGAGTAGCCAGCAGATGAGGCGCTGCCGGTAGTTGAAACCTATGGGGCACCTGTTGTGTTTGAGGATGGCTCGAAGAAGGTTCAGATGCTTATTCTGTCTATATCTAGTTTTCCTCCCTCCCAGGCATTGTCTCCTTCTAGTTTTCCTCCCTCCCAGGCGCTGTCTCTTTCTAGTTTTCCTCCCTCCCAGGCGCTGTCTCTTTCTAGTTTTCCTCCCTCCCAGGCGCTGTCTCTTTCTAGTTTTCCTCCCTCCCAGGCGCTGTCTCTTTCTAGTTTTCCTCCCTCCCAGGCGCTGTCTCTTTCTAGTTTTCCTCCCTCCCAGGCGCTGTCTCTTTCTAGTTTTCCTCCCTCCCAGGCGCTGTCTCTTTCTAGTTTTCCTCCCTCCCAGGCGCTGTCTCTTTCTAGTTTTCCTCCCTCCCAGGCGCTGTCTCTTTCTAGTTTTCCTCCCTCCCAGGCGCTGTCTCTTTCTAGTTTTCCTCCCTCCCAGGCGCTGTCTCTTTCTAGTTTTCCTCCCTCCCAGGCGCTGTCTCTTTCTAGTTTTCCTCCCTCCCAGGCGCTGTCTCTTTCTAGTTTTCCTCCCTCCCAGGCGCTGTCTCTTTCTAGTTTTCCTCCCTCCCAGGCGCTGTCTCTTTCTAGTTTTCCTCCCTCCCAGGCGCTGTCTCTTTCTAGTTTTCCTCCCTCCCAGGCGCTGTCTCTTTCTAGTTTTCCTCCCTCCCAGGCGCTGTCTCTTTCTAGTTTTCCTCCCTCCCAGGCGCTGTCTCTTTCTAGTTTTCCTCCCTCCCAGGCGCTGTCTCTTTCTAGTTTTCCTCCCTCCCAGGCGCTGTCTCTTTCTAGTTTTCCTCCCTCCCAGGCGCTGTCTCTTTCTAGTTTTCCTCCCTCCCAGGCGCTGTCTCTTTCTAGTTTTCCTCCCTCCCAGGCGCTGTCTCTTTCTAGTTTTCCTCCCTCCCAGGCGCTGTCTCTTTCTAGTTTTCCTCCCTCCCAGGCGCTGTCTCTTTCTAGTTTTCCTCCCTCCCAGGCGCTGTCTCTTTCTAGTTTTCCTCCCTCCCAGGCGCTGTCTCTTTCTAGTTTTCCTCCCTCCCAGGCGCTGTCTCTTTCTAGTTTTCCTCCCTCCCAGGCGCTGTCTCTTTCTAGTTTTCCTCCCTCCCAGGCGCTGTCTCTTTCTAGTTTTCCTCCCTCCCAGGCGCTGTCTCTTTCTAGTTTTCCTCCCTCCCAGGCGCTGTCTCTTTCTAGTTTTCCTCCCTCCCAGGCGCTGTCTCTTTCTAGTTTTCCTCCCTCCCAGGCGCTGTCTCTTTCTAGTTTTCCTCCCTCCCAGGCGCTGTCTCTTTCTAGTTTTCCTCCCTCCCAGGCGCTGTCTCTTTCTAGTTTTCCTCCCTCCCAGGCACTGTCTCTTTCTAGTTTTCCTTCTTCCCAGGCACTTTCTAAAATTCATTGAAACACGTGATTATTTTCATTGCAAATAGCAATGGGCAAATCCCATTGTCCAAGGTGATGCTGTATGTGTTGTAATGCTACATCCTTTCAACCTGGGGACTCACCGTGGTCCTTCTCCGAAAAAGCAACTGACTCCATGCCCGACTTCACTGGTTGGTGGTTTGATTGACAGCTATTTTCCCAGCTCTGTTTGGGCTGGTGGATAGAAAAGCACATATTTGTCATTGCTCAAAGAATTTCAGCCTATCAGGACATCTCCTCTAGATGGGAACCCTTACAAAAGCATCAGAATTCGCACCACCTTCAAGAGGCAGCACTGCTTCCCATGCAACCAGTCGGAGCTATTGCAGCCAAGCTTGTTGCTAATCATCTCATACCCAACCAAGCCCCGTAGATGTGATGCTGAAGCAGTCTCAACCATCATTGATATAGGCATTTCTGACCATGAATGGCCATATTTTCCAAGTATCCAGTAAGTTTTGATAACCACCCATACCGGACTCACCCATTGATACCAGGCCCACCAACCATTGGTTCAACCTGGTCACTCCGCCGAAGATCCAACCACTTTGCTTTCGACTTGGCGTTCCAGCGAGAGCAGCATTCAGAGCCATGTGGAGGCGGGGCGAGCATCAAGGGGCATGGGCTAGGGCTGGGCCGGTCACACGCACAACTCGACGCGTAAAAAACGCTGTTGTTGAGCATAACAATGGTTAATACGAATAATAATGGTTAACAATGGTTATGAATAGTAGGTGATAAGCAACAATACTTGTCAAACAACTACTGGTTGAGCATCTTTGAGGTTGTTTGAGCATGCAAAGGCGAGATGCTCCTTCCAAATGTGGTCACAGCCCTGGATACCCGGGATCAGCCTCTTCCACTCGGTACCAGGGTGATATGCAACTTCCCACGAGCAAGGAACCAGTATGAACCATGACCCACCATTGACATTGTCTCATGTTTTGTGTACAACGGTCAACCGTCCTCAGCAAGTCAGAAAAGAGGTCTCCTTTCCTTACATTTCTGGGCAAAAGGCAGTAAAGTGAATTGCCAGATTTTGCTCAGGTGCCGTTGGCGAAAAAATCATTTCCCAAAGCAATATTGGTTCACCTCCGATCAACTTTGTTCCAAAAAGAATCTTATTTTTGAGTAGATTATAAAAACAATCACTTGGTGTATTGCGGTTCCAGGCGATTTGTGGGGTCCCCTTGGAAATGGTTTGTGTAAATGTTTCTTGAAAGGAACATTAAGGGATGGGATGCCGGTGTCAATGATTCACATTAATTGCACCGTTTGCACTGCTCCATTTTTATGACTTGCCCATCAGTACACACTTAGCATCACCTCGCTATCATTCGCTACCTACCGTTGTTAACCTGTGCAAGTTGAGGCACTCAACGGCTTTGCTTGAGCTTCAAGGACGACTCCGACTTCGAGCCGCCAACTGAGTAGTCTCCGCCACTGGCATTTATCGGTGTAGTATGTGACAGTATGTGGGTATGTGTGTGTGTGTGAATCTTTCGACAATTTGTTTGAGCATCATCGGAGGCTACGATTTATATATTTCCAAACATGGGATGGCACCTGATCGTGTCAAGGCGTTTCCAGAAATGCAGTGCATTGGCAAGCGATTGATTTTCCAAGGCCCAACAATGGTATGCACATAGCTGGCTAGGAATCCTTTCATAGGATGGCTATGTTGTACTGTACTTCCAAACAGCTTGTGGTTGCCACTGGGCATCCCCTAAGGCTGGACTCCAAAGGCATCCCTGGGCGCAGGCAGCGGTGTGCTGTTACGGAGCAATAGTTCTTGGGGAAGGAGTTCAGCAGCTCAGCATTTATAGAAACATCTGGCTCAAGGTGTCGTCGTGCCAAAGACCGTCGATAGTCGCATCATATCTGTCCTTTTCCAACGACCATGGGTTGCAGCCAGAACAAGTCACTTGAATCGGGTTCCAGCAAGATGCAGACCATCGGAAGAATCGTCAAGGAATTTCCGGTGCGCTTGCCAGCACTGCCAGGGGATGTCCTGGTGAGTGGGGATCTCCCAAAAGAGGTGGTGGAACAGCTGGCTGATCATTGCAAAGGCTGGCTCTACATGAACCCTGAGACAGACCCACACTACATGGGAGACACGATCAAGTCCAAAGGCAGCCTCTTGAAAGTCCTGCCCTTCAAACCGGCCAAAGATCTTGCAGCCAGCGTGATCGATGAGTTGGTGAACAGCATCGCGGGATTGCCGCGGCCGCTGATGATTCAATGCACTTCGGCCAACCGTGCGGCCATTGGCTTCTTGCTGTGGATGGCCCGGGAACGCGGCTACACCAAGGGCTGCGTGGAGGTCTTAGTGAAGGACCTCAGCCTGGACACCTTGAAGCCCGAAGCGCAGCAATGGCTTGAGACTCGGCTGCCTCAGCTGAAAGAGAAGCTGATGGTGCCACCCTTGGTGCCTAGGAGTCCAGAGGTGCGTCAGATCTTTGATGACGAGTCCTCCACGTTGAGTTACCTCATCAGCTGCCCTGAAACCAAGGAAGCGCTGTTGATTGATCCCGTCCTGGAGCAAAAGGCTCGGGATCTTCAACTCATCAAGGACTTGGGTTTGAGCTTGAAGTATGTGGTGAACACCCACTGCCATGCAGACCACATAACCTCCGGCGGACAGATCCGAGCCCTGATGCCGGAGGTGAAAACCATCATTTCCAAAGCCTCGGGAGCAACGGCTGATCGGCACATTGCGCACGGAGACACCATCGACATCGGCACGCTTCGGTTGGAAGCCCGTGCCACACCAGGACATACGGATGGATGCATGACCTTCATCCTGAAGACCAAGACCGCATGTTTCGCCTTCACAGGTGATACACTTCTGATCCGGGGCTGTGGGAGGACTGACTTTCAGCAGGGAGACGCTCGTATCCTCTACAAGAACGTCTATGAGCAGATCTTCTCCTTGCCGGGTGATACCTTCATTTGCCCAGGCCACGACTACAAGGACCGAAGTGTGTCCACAGTGGATGAGGAACGTCGCTTCAATCCCCGGCTGACGAAGTCAGTGGAAGAGTTCTGCAAGATCATGGAGAACTTGAATTTGCCATATCCCAAGAAGATCGATGTGGCGGTCCCAGGGAACATGGTCTGTGGCGTGCAGGATGAACCGCCACATGACCCGCTTGTCATCTAGAGATGTTAGCCATGCAGCCATGATGTTTCGACACCTAGCCTTCACTCCCTCGAAGTGACAGGTGATGGTGGCTTTTCTTCACTTCGCCTTCGCTGCCTTCACTCCATGAAAGTGACAGGTACGTCCGCGAAGGGGCCAAGTTCTTAGAACTTGTTGTTCCTTCTGTCCCAGTTCAACCAGACAGTCGCGTTCGCAGACAAACAAATTAAATTTGCACTGAAAGTATTGAGGGAGTTTGTTTTCTTTTTTGTTTACATGATTTGTGAGTGCATATGTTTTTTACATGTATATATAGATAAGTGTGTATGTTTTTTTAATATTATTTTATGTTTATCATACTATAATATTGTTTTTTGTTAGTGTAACATATTTCATTATTTTATTTTACATTATCTTATCTTGTATTATATTAAGTAATAACGGCTTATATCATACTAAATTATATTTGTTTTTCATTTGAAAATATATTTCAATATATTGTTTATTTGATATGATATTATATTTAATGTAAATTCGATTCTATTTTAGATAAGAATTTACTGAAATATTTTTCATTATTTTATATTATCTTATTAGATTATGTTAAATTAGATTATCTTCTATTTTTGTTTTATATTATATGTTATTTTATTATACTATATTTCATTAAATTCTATTGCGTTATATTGTTATATTATATTGTATTATGTTAATTTACTTTATATTGAATTGAATTATATGATGATATTAAATGATTTTTATTATATTACATCATAATATAATATATTTATTATTCTATAATGTATTGTAACGTATTTCTATTTATATATGTATATCTTTATTTTTATTTGTGTATGTTCATTTTTATCCCTACATGTTTGACCTTTAATTATTTAGCTAATTAGTTAGAATATGGTCATTTTATAAAGTGATCTACTTCAAACATCTCTGGGCCCGGCATCACCATGACTCAACTGAGCAGCGTTCAAACCTTCGTCAATACTTGGAATCACGATTTCGCACAAAAGTGAAATGGAGGCTACCATGGATCACAAATGGGTGTTTCAGAAAATAGGAGTACCCGTGGGTACCCCCAAATCATCTCAGACTCATCACTTTTAGTAACCAACCAGCCAATTTTTGAGGTACCCAAACTGGCTTGAGAAACCACCAGGACTAGTTGTTGTTTAGCCATTACTGTTGATTCTTCTCCCCCTATTATTATTAACCATATAATACCCTACAAATGTAGGCTTCCGAAAGCCTACCCTCACTGGAGGTTCAGGCATCTCGCAGAAGCTTGCGGCTTAGAAATCCAAGGCCTTGAGGCCGCGGGCCGGTTTCCGGCCGCAGCTGGTGCGAAAAGAGCAGTCGTAAGGCATCATCGTCGTCAATAGCCACTGTGACCAATGAATCAATCAATCAATCAATCAATCAGTCAATCAATCAATCAGTCAATGAATCAATGAATCAATGAATCAATGAATCAAGCGATCAATCAATCAAGCAATCAAGCAAACAATCAACCGGCCAATCAACCGACCAATCAGCCAATCCAACAATCAATCAAACACATCATCATTAAGCTTGTTCCCCACCTGTCAGGTGAGGGTTGTTAGATTTTATCAGAGCTGTCATGCTCCTTCCTCTTCCTCTCCCCATCCCCATCCTCATCCTCATCCTCCTCCACCACGAGCATCCACGCCCAGTGGTCGCTGCCGGACCTCCACCACGGGCATCCACGCCTAGTGGTCGCTGCCGGACCTCAACCACAACAGGCCAAGCCCAGTGGGCCCTGCC
>VSDK01020374.1:546327-564987 GCA_009767595.1 Symbiodinium kawagutii
AGAATGTCAGAAGAGATGTCAGAAAGAATGTCAGAAAGAATGTCAGAAGAAATGCCAGAAAGAATGTCAGAGAGAATGTCAGAAGAGATGTCAGAAAGAATGTCAGAAGATATGTCAGTCAGAGAGAATGTCAAAAGATATGCCAGAAAGAATGTCAGAGAGAATGTCAAAAGAAATGCCAGGATAGAATGTCAGAAGAGATGTCAGAAAGAATGTCAGAAAGAATGTCAAAAGATATGCCAGAAAGAATGTCAGAGAGAATGTCAGAAGAGATGTCAGAAAGAATGTCAGAAGATATGTCAGTCAGAGAGAATGTCAAAAGATATGCCAGAAAGAATGTCAGAGAGAATGTCAGAAGATATGTCAGAAAGAATGTCAGAGAGAATGTCAGAAGAGATGTCAGAAAGAATGTCAAAAGATATGCCAGAAAGAATGTCAGAGAGAATGTCAGAAGACATGTCAGAAAGAATGGCAGAAGATATGTTAGAGAGAATGCGAAAAGATATGCCAGAAAGAATGTCCGACTAGAAAGTTGTCAGAAAGAATGTCAAAAGATGTGCCAGAAAGGATGTCAGAAAGAATGTCAAAAGGTATGCCAGAGAGAATGTCAGAAGATATGTCAGAAAGAATGTCAGAAGATATGTCGGAGAGAATGTCAGAAAGAATTTTGTTTTAAATGCTGGAGAGAATGTCAGACAAAAGTGGAGCCAACAAGCGGTGTTGAAATGACATGGTGGGGTTTACTCGAAGTAAAGTATTTTTTTGAGTCAGTCATCATTGAATCATCATTCACCATTTTGAGTGATACCAATCAATAACCACTATCATTGTGAATGAACATGATGACCATTCGATGGGTGTGTCCATAACTGTTGCTAACAGTTGTTTGTTTTCCTGGTTGGGATGGCGGGGTTTGTCAAGGGGGTGCCCCCACGTGCGGCTGGTCTTCCTGCTCCGAACACGTTACCGTCCTCTTTGGATCCCTGCCACGCTGGCAACGCATTGCCTTAAAATGATTGCTGACTTCAAGCATGAACAGTTGCATAGTACAAAATCTTTGGATATGCTTGGTCAAAATGTTTATCGAACACATGTTTTTTGTTGCATACTTGAGGAATACATATTTATGTTTGTCTATTCGTATGTGTATTTGTATTTTTCTGTGTGTAGTGTTCATTTCGGTGTTCATTTCTATGCACTATTATGCAGCATGCGCTCATATGTTTCACATATCTTGAAGATCACATTTTGCAAATGCTGTAATGTAACCCTTATACCTACACATTTGCACATGCACAAGGCCGCACCGCGGAAAACTGATGAGCGGTTTCAAACATTTTGCATTTTCCCCTAGTGGTTATACACAAAAGGTTGGCTGACCAACATGTTTCATAGGCGTGGTTCGACCACCAACCAGAAGATATGATCTCGCCTTCGTTTTCAGCATTCGAAATGCTGTGCTTTGAGTGGTGTCAGTCCCATCAGTTGGATGACTCCAATCCCCATGGCTTTCACGGTCCAGGTTCCGCCACCTGGTCCGCCACGTTGCCAGGATGCGTCCCTGCTGCTGTTGCGCTTCGAATGTGCCATTCGATCCTTACCCTTCGCTGTCTTAGTGGATCGGTGCCTTGGCAGTGGCACAGCCAAGCCATCAATCTTGACATGTTGGGAAGCTATTCATGAACAGCATGCTGCTATCATGCTTGACATATGAGTTAACATGAATATGGCCCCTTGAATATCCTTTCATCGGGTAAAGTAATGTTTTTACCTAGCGTGGCTAGGGCAGGGTGATCTGATAGCAACATGGTCCGTAGCTAGTAGTACTCAGAGCTAGTCGTATTCATTAATTAAAGGTTTTAGTCATAGCCAGTAATAAACATAGTTAGTAACTGTTGTTGATAGTGATTGTCATCACCGTGCTACTAAATAGCAGTGATTGAAAACATCATGGGCCATGGGCATACCCAGGGCGAGTTCCCTGAACAGCAAATCAAAGTGTTGGGATGATAGTTGATCAAGGTACCTTATTAGCGGGGACCCTTGGTATGGTCTTGTGGTTGTTAGTTCTATCGCCGTTGTTGCAGGCTGACACCAGCCCAGAATCTACCAAGATGCTTCAAGCCACAAAATCGCATGAATGTGAATCCGTGAAAGGAGCCTGAGTGCCAAAACGCAAAAGTTGCTGTTTGAAGCAGAAAGGAAGCCCGAGTAAGTTGATGAATTGTGGTTATGTGAGATGTGGCATTTGTTTGAAATTTTATATGTATTGGTATTGGTTTTGAACTTGCATGGGTGGTTTCACCAAAACAGGGGTAATAGGACATATAAATACCTAGAGCCCCTCACCACTTAGTTTCTAGTAAGCGCTGCAGTATTTTGAGCGGACACAACTTCGCTGTTATTTTTTTGAGCGCCCGCGTTAGATTTTTGAGCGCTGGTGTCACATTTCCACGTTTTCAGCGTTGCGTTTTTGAGCGCGTGGCATATTTGAGTGCACTCAAAAAAGACAGCGAAGATATCAATCAATGTATTATCAGGGCCAATATGAATCAATATGATCATTGCAATTATTTATTGGTTTTGAAATTGCAAGGGTGGTTTCACCAAAAAGGATACTAGGACATATAGATGTATAATAGATCTTTAATATGAAGAACCAATTGCAACTATTGGTGAATTGGTTCCACCACACTTCGTCGACCTTCTCCTTGCTTGACTGTTTCGGGGGAGTGTCCACAGAAGCCGGGTGACATTTGGGCAGAATACCTGGGTCCATCCTGCCACAAGAGGTGCCATGTTGAGCTGAGACGCCGCGCCCCCGTTGCTGTCCACCGAGGCAAGAGCTATCGACCTGCTTGTTGGCTGTTGCTCTCTGGGACGTGTTGCCCCATTCGGAGCGCCAGGGTGTGCAAGGGAATGCCCTCAGCTTGCACGTAGCGCAGCGCATGACTTTCCAGATAGACCAAACCAATTTCTTGGAAGGCTATAGCTCCATCTATATCTGGTGGCAAACCTGGTCATGTCAGCCGCAGCGCATGGATACACTATCGCTGATGAACATGTCACCAAGGAAAGCAGTCACTTTGAAGACCGAATGGCATCATGAGAGCCATGAAAACATATGAAAACCTGGGACTATTGGCAGTGATCCATACCATCTCATGCCCATAATATGGATTCATTGGAATGTTTCCGATGGAAAGTCCATGACATCAGCGGGGCCGGGACTTGGTGATGGGGAAACCGTTGTGCTGCACGCTGACGAGGAGCTGCTGAGAGAGCTGCGCCACTGGGGACTGACGAAAGCAAATGGATCAGGCGAGCTAGCGGAAACGCTAAGCAAGTACAGTCATTGTTGTGAGTGACTAATGGTTTATGGTAGATTATACTAATATTAATATACAAGTGGTAATAATGGTTTAGAATTAGCGGCTAAGAGATATAAACACGAATGATTAATTCATGGTGGCTAATGGTTGATGATGGTTAATGGTTGATGATGGTTGATGGTTAATGATGGTTAATGGTTAATGAATTAATGATGGTCAATGGTTTATGATGATTAATGGTTATGGTTATTAATGGTTGATGATGGTTAATGTTTTTGGCCATTGAAGAGTTGCTGGCAATTCAACATTGATGATGCAGATGTGTTTTTACCCATACATATCTAGGTTACAGTCTAATTGTGACATGTTGTGAATCATTTTCGGCTGTGTCACCAAGCACACTTGAACCATGTCGAACCATACTTAGGCATGTGCTTTACTAGACCCCTAGGCTCTTTCCGGCTGGTTTGCAGGGAATATCATTATCACTGTGGGAACTTTGGAAACCATCATTAAGTCCGTCAACCAGACAGCAGAACCATTCCACAAACCATTTTACACCTGCTTGGTTGAAGACACACAATGTCATTCATCAGTATAAACATTATATAATCGCCATTTGAAATTAAAACACTATTGTTTTGCCATTTTGCTCTAGTCGGTGTAATCAATACCATTCATCATTTTATTTTTTCTAAATAATCATTAACGAGATATCATGTATGAATCATTTAGATTATTGGCCTAATGATCATAGTAAGTAAACATATTAGTTTTGTTAAAGTTTACGAGCTATATAGACTAGCTATCACACAGTCTCATGATCACTCGACTAATTGCAATGGCTTTCTATATGCTTGATCACGGATCACCACCAGCCGTTCGGACAGGGGACACCACGCCAGGCTTAGCTGCTCAACTGGTGGATGCCCTTTGGACTTCCTTGGCGGAGGTGCTAGCACCCAGAGCATGCAGCCAGGCTTACCACAGAGAAACCGCAGAAATAGAAATAGCCCCTTTTTTTCTCCGTACCTTGTTTTTATCTGCGCAAAACACGTCTACAGCTGTGATGCCTTCTTTCTTCCGTGTCGTATCTCCGAATTTCGTGCAGGCACGGGGTGTTCCCGTACGACGCTTTGCGCCGCATGTTGGCTTGGCGTTGGTCGGAAAGGCGCAGATCAGCAAGGTGACACTGGCTCCAAGATGCTGTGTATGACAGGTACTGAGCCCTTAAGGCTTGCCATTGTGGGTCACTATGTTAGCTGGATATGATAAGTAATTACCAATAATAGGGGATATACCAGCTATACGTGGCAGTGGGTGCACAGAGTTTAGGGCGACCATCTACTGCAGACATTGTTTAGCAGTTATCAATGAGCATGCCATGCTGACCAAAATGCCCAGTCGTTGAGCATTTGAGCACTTCTTGTGGCTTGACCCCGTGAAGCCCGGTTGCCATCGGTTGCCATCCTAATTGGGCAAGCTCGGCTATTCAGCCGCAAGCTCCGTCATGACCTGCAACTCGACAGGCCGCACGTTTGGAAGTGTCTGACAGCAAGTTCGTGCGAGACTCAGAGGATCTAGAGCAGACTGTCCTGGAGCTGCAGAACGCCCATGAACACACCATCTTCGATCTTTCCCATATAGTGGGGACCTATTTCAGATGATTCAACTTGGTACATTCAGACGTTCGGTTTCATGGAACATGGCGAAACCTGGGCGAGGATTCTTTGCACATTTGCAATGACCTGAGATCAACCAGTTTGACCAACTGATCTTCTCACACCATGGGCAGCAACAGCGGTCCGAGTGTGGTCAAAGGTGGTCACAATAGGCATCTCCAGCCGTTGATAGCCACTTACTCACTGCAGATGCAAAGGGGGCACTGCCTGGTCTGGATTACTATTCTCCGTTGCTCACTGAACAAGCAGAAATGCCGGAAATGCCAAGGGGTTGTCCGACTACAGCGGGTATCCAAGAAATAGGTTGCCTGAAACTTGTGGACTTTCTTGGACAATGCTTTGTGGGCACACCTGCCTTCAATTTTTGAGCATTCTTTGCATCTGCAGCTTCTGAGCAAGGTGGAGGCAGAATATCACAGAACCATGAGGCGTCGGACGGGCGAAGGCATTTGCGTAGATTGTTGTATGATGCTTGTACGTTCATCATCTAGGGCATGCAAGCCGCTAAACCCTAAACTCAAGGGGAACTGTACACAGCTGGCTTGGAATCTGCGAGCAATTCCTACCATTTTCCTTCCAGCTTCCATTTGATTGGGTGCTCTACCTTGAGCAAATTTACAATGCTTGAGTTAATTACGGTTCATCATCAGTACATATTAGAACTCATTATGTCGAACTGACGCTAAAACTTTTGAGAAACCTTGCTAGGACTACACACGCAGAGACCTTTGGGACGTTTAGTTTTGGACGTCAAGGGATCCGGATGTATTGTGCATTGCCGCTTTTGCCGTGGGACAAACAACGCGCCACAGATTAGTTTCCCATGACAATCCATGACATTCATTTACATCCGGATCACATCTTCGCAAAGCAAAGTGGTGTAGGTAGTTGTTCAATGTGTTGAACAACTATGATTCACAGGGACGTAACTAAAAGCCGATATTTCAAATGATTTCAATAACCTCAGTACTGTAGTTAAATAGCTCCTCAGTCCTGTTCAATAGCTGAGCGCCAACCAGCTCAGTGCTAACTACCTCTTTCAAAGTTCAGCATCACGAACCCTGCGGTTTTGCCAGGCGACTTGGCTTGCCTTCCGAAAGCGTCTCAAGCGAGAAGCGGCTGGGCCTTTGAAAACTGGATGATGGGTTATGAGGTGAGTGTGGTGAATCATGGTGAGGGGCCTTGATTAAATGGCTTATGTTCACCAAACTTGGCTAATTAGGCAACCACGGACCCCCAAGGCTAGACTCCATACGGCAACTGTTGCCCCGGGGCAAGCCATTTGGCATGGACAAGGAACCAGTGACCGTTTCAAGCTCCCATGATTCTGTGACTGATTCTGTGAAAGCCGCCTTGGGCCCAGGGATACTGAAACCAAAGATGAAACTCTTCAGCTTTCTAATGCCCAGGCACCGACTCCACCATCACCATCATTTTCTGATCATTCATCAGCAATGAAACCACCATGAAGCATCATAGAAGATCGTTGATTAAGCAAGATCAGCAGTTCTGCACCATGAGAGTCAACGAGGGGCCAAGCGCCCAGATACCACATCCGGTGTATCATGCTGGCGCTGGTTCTAGAGGACAGATGTGCGCCAGGTTTAGCCACAGCCACGGTTGTTCCGTGGCTCTGGGAGTGTAGTGGATTTTTTTTACAGGGCAAACTCATTTATGTATATGCCATTATCTGTCTAAATATGTATATATATATATATTATATGTGTGTGTGTGTTTATTTATTTATTTATTTATTTATCTATTTATTTTTCGTTTATTTATTTATTTTTCTATCTATTATATATATATAGTATATATAATTTTGGTTTTAAAAAGATATATGTAGATTGGATCTATGCAATGGAGCAAGCTCAGGTTAGAAACAATGGAGTTATAAACTCAAGAACCGCTGTATAGAAAGCCAGAACACCAGAAAGGGAGCTGGCATGATAGCGCCACGTGGCGAGAGTTTTTTCGCGCCACCGGGGATGTGAAGATGTCTTGTCAGGGAGTGATTTTGAGCAATGTTGGAGCGACTTTTGATGAATAGAATATCTCTGTACCATCACCATTGGTGAAATAATTTTCTTGGCTAAAACTCCATCAGAACTATAGGACTAGGCATGAGGAATGTAGGCCTTGGTCCCAGTAGCCAGAAAAATCGGCCCATATCCAAGCTCTATTTATGAATGATGCAAAACTCAGTAGGTCTAAGCCATCCTTGGGTTCAAGCAGTTTCCACCACCGGAGACTGTAGGAGGCCAGCATGTCGCAGCTAAAGGAAGAATGCTGGGGACCCAGGTGGTTCGCTGGAGATCTTTGGGGCTGCGGGGCCTGCGAGTTTTATCCAATCTTCCTTGGAACATGGGGAGCTCCCAGCGAGTTGCCACATGGGGAGCCAACTCGGAGTTCCTGGCACTTCCCAGAAGCTTCGTTTCGCACTCGTTAGGATCGTGGGGCACATCCGAACTACATTTTGATAATGGTTGGATTTGCCTAACTGGTAGTTAGCCAGGGACCGGGTATTTTGGACGCAGTTTCAATGAACCACTGCTCCTGCCAGAAATCAACAGTTCAGAAGCTCAACTCAGAACGCCATATTCCCGGCGCAGGAAGGGTCCTGGGCACCTTTTCCCAGAATCCGAACAGCGCATGGCATCAAAAACACCCTGGCTCCACGGGAAACACAAACCCTGGAAAGGAAAGGGGATCTATCAATCATTGTAGCATCAATGATTATTATCTGTCAATCATGATGGATTATCCAGGTTTATTCTGTAATTTTTCCCCTATGCAATCCATTATGGTATCCATATTTTTTTTTGCCTTTGCGATCACTTGGAATCGGAAACTGGGAAGCCACGCCAACAACGGTTGTGGGACCACTGGCGGAGTCCTGGAATGTCCTGGATGGATCTGGACTCACGTCGCTGCTGCGTCACACTCGCATCAAACACCTAGGCATCCAGGGACAACAGGGCTCACTTGAGTTTTGTTGAATGACTGTGCCCTAAATAGTTGGGATGGCATTGTCAATCATATGATGTTTTTTCACAGGGGTAGTACCCCCAAATCATCCCAATATTAATCAATTTATCGGTAGTGAAACCGTTTTTAGGGTCCCCTGGTTTGAGGAATCACCATATGACTCACCGGACCATGCCGAATGGAAGGAGTGCTGACCATGGCCCCAGCAGACGCGACTGCTCACTCGCATGTGCCGGCCAGTGTGCTCCAAGCGTGTGGGTCAGTGTCATGGTGGTGATGAAGAGGTGGTGATCAAAGGTGGCCGGTTGGTTCATGATGGAGTCAATGGCTGGTCCGTACCTATCACCGCTTCATATTGGTCAGCAACGGCCACAAGGTGGTGATCAACAGTTGATCGCGATAAATCATCCACAATGAT
Source organism: Symbiodinium kawagutii (assembly GCA_009767595.1). Lineage (NCBI taxonomy): Eukaryota > Dinophyceae > Suessiales > Symbiodiniaceae > Symbiodinium > Symbiodinium kawagutii. The sequence goes on from VSDK01020374.1 coordinate 554,748, forward strand.
GTTTGAACGAGGTTGGATTTGGTCAATGACAGTAGTAGATCACCAATAATTAGCAACAAATCCAACAACGCCACTGGACCATCCACAACTGGTGTACCAGGCCCCCAATCAAATCCATCAAATTGTGGGGCTTGCTGTGATAAGGGGCAGGCGCCCCAGCTTGCATAGCGAGATCAGTCACCCATCAAGTCGGTTGCTATTTATATAACATGTGTTTAGTCATAAGCAATCGGTGATACTTGACAAGAGAAGTAATAGTAGTTGACAACTTGTTCAACCAGTTGTTCTTTTATCACGACCGAGCATTTTATCACACCTTACTCCAGTATACATGCATTGCTTTTAAACATTTATCAAACACTTGTTCAATGCCATTATTGACAACTGCTAGTAGCGCCGCTAATATCATCATTGAATCATTGACACTGTTCACCACTGTTCACCGCCATTCTTGACCATGTAATAACCATCAATCAACCATTGCCGAGTGTCGAGCACCAGCCACCATCGACGAAGGATATTGACCCCTATCATCCATTGACTGTTACTCAAGCATGATTGTCAATCACCAATGAACCATTATCAGTCAATATGTGCCATCTGTCAGCCACTATAGTTAATTAACCACCGGCCATCATCAACTCAACCATCAAGCGCCATTGTTATCAATCTCGACCATTTTTGCAACCATTATCATCCATGATGGGTAATCAACATCAACCATTAGATACCATTGGTACTGAACGCCTGCCGTTGTTCGAGCCGGGATGTGCCATGTTGAAGCTGCCCTGCGCCGGCTTCGGCAGTCGGGTGGGCAAGCTGCGGTGTATCTTGGTGCGATGCGGATGTCGCAGTTGGTCACTGGTGAGTGGCAGTTTGATTCATCACTGGCTGCTGGTTGGGAGGAAGCTAAGGAGCAGGAGTATCATGGAGCATCTATTGTGGGAACAATAATTTTTAATATATCAAGTGACAATGACACCCGTGGCAATGTACCTACAGTGATTACAGCTACTGGTACAGGGATCGATAGTAGGAGCACTGCAAGAATGGCAGCGTATGCGTTACATACCCCTGGAAGATCTTATGGAAGACGAGGTCAGGCATTGGATAAGCAGGTAGACCCCGACAATTTCAGGGTGGAAGATGGAGAAATAGATTACGTGGCTTTTATGTGAGGGGCATGGAACTGCGCAATAGCCAACGATCAATGGGAATGTCAGTGACTAATGAAATGGTAAACTCGTTGTGAGTGGCAAGCGGCCAGACCTAAGTGCATCATAAATTGGCTGGATTTGAAAACCCTGGTGCGCCCAGTCATCAATTTTCAAAGGGGTACATCACAAACCCTAACGGCCAACGGTCATGAAATGCCCGGGTGGGCTTGTCATTCATGGGGTGTGCCATTTGAGGCGCGTTGTTAGTCTCACTTCCATGCCTTGCTTAGATAGACAATTGATGTTTGACCATTGACGTGCTACACAAAATTTTCATGCCTTGCTTAGATAAACAATTGATGTTTGACCATTGACATGCTACACAATACTGTATCGATTTCTTGCCCTCTTTCTTTCATTGTCAATGGTTTTTCCTCCTTCCAAGAAGGGTTTTCCCTACGTTGAGACCACTTGACCTTTGCATCAAAAATATCGATAGGTTCATTCTCTATAATTAGTTAGCTTAACCAGCCCCAAATGGTAGTGACGCCACTGAGGTTGAGCGAAGAACCATTTCTAAACGTATTAAATATAGATGTGGATAATCCCACATGCATCCGTTTGGGTTCATCGTTGCGAACCCCGTACGGTAATGACCCGAAATTTGTGCGAAATGGTTCCACCGCATCATTCGAAGCCTCTTGGCAGGTATATTTTTTGCTCTGGCGTGCTGCACACTTGGGTCGGTGCTCATGACAGCTGTCAACATCGATTCTGCTTCATATCTTCGTTTATCGTTTTGGAGGGAGAAACTGAGACTTGACAGAGGAGGACCAGGCTTGGGCAATCTGCCACTGCTGCTCCTAAGTATTATTGTTGCTGCTATTTCTCCTGCTGCTACTGCTACTGATACAGCTGCTCCTGCTACCAATGCTATGATATGTTATTACTATGCTGGGCAAATGATGCATGAGTTGATTTTATTTTGAGCATTGTTGGATCGCCAGACAGATGATCCCAGATGTCAGTCACTGATAGGCAATCAGGCAGGTGTTTGTTGATTTTGTGTGTGTGTGTGTTTTTTCTTCCGCCGTGCAAGTCAGTCCTGTTTCAGCGGGTTAGGCCATCAACCCTGAACAGGTCCTGCAGGTGATGAAAGTCTCAACGAATATTGCAATTTGCCGTGGGCTGATCTGAGCCAGTTGCGATTCTCAGGTGAGCACGTCCAAAACCAAGCTGCCAACGCTAGCCCCATTTGGTTGGTTTATCATTGAGCACCGGCACAAACAGATTTTTCTGGTGTTCTCCTGGGATATCGCCACAACAAATGACACTTGCAACAGGCCCATATGGGGTTTACCAGTTAGCTGAACCCCATGGTTCAATAAAGCGACAAATCTGAAACAAGAGAAAGCCACTGGACAAATTCTTAGGCAACAACATCATCCATTTTTTGGATGCCTTAGCAACCCCTGTTTGTAACATTCCCCACGAGGTTGGCAGGATGATCGGTGCGTGGTACTGATGGGCGGGGCGGAGGGCTACACCAATCAGATTTTTTCTGCGCTCAATGCGTTGGACTACGTCCAGCCACGCAAGCTGCTCTTGCTGCCCAGTCGATCGGAGCACGCTGCTGAAGCGGAGTGCGTGGGCAAGGCGGGAGGGTAGCACCCAACGGCTCAAGAGGTCACTATCATACTATCAATCAGGACTCAAGGCTGATGGCTCGTCAATCACTAGCGATTTAGAATCATTAACCTTGAACCATTGCCAACCTATCAACCACAATACTTCAGTGAATTATGCGCATACTGATTAGTTGGCTGGTGACGTGCTTTGATTTCCCTTGTATTACCAACTGGTGGCAGGGAAAAAACCTTCTTGGAAGGGGAAAAAACCTGCCGCAAGTCACCATGTAGGCGCAAGCAATACAAAGAGAAATGGAAGAGCCAACTGGTTGGTTGGTTGGTTGGTTGACTAGCATTTTCCTAATAGGGGTGGTTCAACCACCAACAAATTGAATCATAACCCAGCTCACGGGCGCAAATTTGTTGTTGTTCCCAATAGGCAAACGAGATTTTGGGCCTTCTCAAAATGGCATTTTTCCATTTCGGACATTTGGATTACACCGTGGGCGCTGACTGCCCATTTTCCATCACTCGGATTTGTGATGATTTGTGAATAGCGAAAATATCTTTACAAATCCATCTACTGCATATGAAACTGTATATGCATCCTTCATCATCCATATATATATATATGTCTGTATGTGATTGTTTTTTCTATCTAAATAATTGGTCAACCGCCTGACCAACAGATCTACGGCTATTTCTCCATCTAGCGATCGACTGATCTATATATCTATTTGTGGATCAATCGATCGATCTATTTCGTATGGTTTGTGTGCATATCTAATCTAACAGTTTTATCTTGCATATCTTGCATGATCTCATCTTATCTCCCCATTCCATCTACCCACCAAGTCCAATTTGGCCAAACTGAATCGAATCTGCCTAAACAGGGTGGGCATTTGCATCCGTATTGCCTTGAATTAAACGGTCAATGTGTAGGGTCTTGCTATCAATGAATTGGCAGCCATGCTTTTTCTACTGAGTACACTCCTTCTTCAGGGCCCCTCCCACAACAACAATCAGGAGTTGATGGAGATGGCTTGGCAGCACCATCCTGTTTGCATCAGTTCCAATGGTTGGATGATTTAGTTCTGTGATTCCTTTGCGTGGTAGCTGACCTGATGTAAAGCAAGATAATTCAATCTGGCATCATTTCGCACGTCCCATCGACTGGTGTTGCAGGGATTCCCCATCGTCTCAGGAACTTGCATTGACCACCAGGACTAATTTGGTTATGGATTGAAGACACGAGCACACTTTACGCTCACTTTTTTTGAAGACATGAGTACAGGATCCGGAAACGTAACCTGTTCTGCTTGGGGAATCCTTGGCAAACAATGGCGACCACACCAACTCATCAGGTGTTGGTCATGGATGGAATGGCATGCCTGGAGAAGGATGCGAATGCAACTGACCCGAGCGACCGTGATGAAGTGGTGCTTTGGTGGTTGATTTAGCCAGTGTCAGCCCCAACCTTTTGATTCTTTGCATCCCTGGCAGGGGCACGGTATCACACAGTCATGGCCAGGGCCAGCCCAGAGGTTAAGACGATGACCTGTCGATTCTTTCACTCGGAGAGCGGAGCTCTGCGTGGAAAAGGTCTTGGAAATTGGCATCACTACTGGAGGCTGAGCTCTCCGAGCATCTTTGATTCTATTCCCAAAGTGCCTCATCGAATATACGGTGCTGATTTTTTGTGGTGATGTTGGTTGGTGATGTTGGTGGTTACTCTCGTTTGTTTGCTTGCTTCCAGATCGGTGGTTTGTTTGTTTGTTTTTTGATTGTTTCTGTTTGTTTTCTTTGTTGCTTGGGGCCGCGGCAGATGCATTGTAGGATGGCTGCCAGTGCTCCTGCTGCTGTTGGTGGTGTTTCGTTTAATGATGTGATCATCGCGGTGTGTTTTTCTTCTTTTGCTGCAGGTTTGTCGGTGTCATCATCATTGTTGTGGTTCTAGTCCATTCAGTTGCTTTCGTTGTTGCTGTATGTTGCTGTCGCTGCTGGTCATCATGGTGTCTGGATTGGAAATGATGGGATGTTGTTAATTGATGCAGTTGTGGTGGTAGTGGTCATGATATCGTTGCTATTGTTGTAGCCATTCTTGCTGCTGCTCAGCTGGTGTTCAAAGCTGCGTTGTTTCAGGGCAAGTGTAGGTGGCACGCGGGTTTCTTGTAGGTGTGCTTGGATGTGAATTAGTATGGTATACTGGTTGGTGGTTCTACACATTTTTATTTTCCCTAGTAATCATTAACAACTGGTTGGTTGACTAATATTTTTCATAGGGGTTGAAATCACCAACCAGTATAGTATGCTTATGTATGGTTGACTGTTTATGGCTGTACTGGCCACCTTTGGTGCTTCCCCCACGCACTCTTATGACACTTATATGCAGGCCCTAGGGCACGAACAAGGCAAACACACATATAATCACATGTATATATATATATATATATGTATTTATTTTTGTATTATAGATTTTTGTATTTATTTATTTGTTTATTTATTTATGTATTTATTTATTTATGTTTTTTAACTTTTTCATTCAACATCTATTTATCTATTTAGTATTTTTATTTACCTATACACACCTACAGTCTTCCATTGAAGAAGCATCGAATGTTTACCAACACATTGCCGTGTAAATTTCTCCACTTCATCATACTTCATCCAATTTTAAGGATGAATGCGTTTTGAAGCACGTGAGGCACAGCCACGCCATTGTGTCGAGACGGTCATTTGCGTGTTCGCTGCAGCTGAGGTGCCTTTTAACTCGAACAAATCAAGGCCTGACTGGCTGCTTCCAACGATTTTTCCCCAACAACTGACTGGGATGGCTGGGTAAGTGAGTCTCTTGGATGGTTGCTTGATTTTGTTGACTCATATTTTTCAGAGGCGAACCACAAGCACCAGAGGCACAATTGTTTGATCACACGAAGCACTGGACGCTATACCTCTTGGCCTGATGGCCTGGAAATGCGCAAGGACTGGGCCGACTGGAGGGCCGATGGATACGAGAGGTGATACCTTTGGCTACATACCCCAATCGTAGCAATTAACCAACCAACCAATGGTTAATGGTTAACTGATAACAGGGGTCAAGTTACCTGAGTTATAGCCCACTTGCTGCAGTTTGGATGAATGTCTGTCAATCCTGCAACGCTGCAAATAACAGGGGATGATAACTAGCAATTGATGGTGAACTGCTCTACAGTGACTTACTGACTGGTGCTTTTAAGCATTTTATATTTTCCGAGTATTGTTGACCAATGGTTGGTTGACAAGTTGTTTCATATGGGTTGAAACTCCCAACCAGGTCAGACGTCAAGCAACTGAGCTGATAAATCATTGCTGGTTTAGACAAGAGGTTTGGTTTTATCTGACGGCCATGGTAGCCATGGCTGCATCAAGTAGTAGACCATAGGTAGATCGGCTGCATACATCTACAAATACAAGCATTTGCTTAGCTCGCCCAAGCTGAAAACATTTGTAGAAAGATCTGCTGAAAACTTCTGTGGGGAGTTTGGGTTTCCTTTTTCCCCTCAACCGCAGCTTGAACTACACTATCATATCTATTCTGTGTATTTCTGTGTGATCTTTTCAGGCATGCTGAAGTGTTGAAAACTTCAACAAAAAGATGACAGCGATCTCCCTGGGGTCTGATGAAGCCATACTCTTTGCGGAGTCAACGGGCTTAGTTGGCATTTTTTGACACTGGCGAGCCACGAGGTCATAGCAACGCGGGAAAACAGTCGTGCCAATTGTGAACACTTCGAGACTGCTTGGTGGCTTCAAACATGTTTGTTTTCCCTAGTAGGTATTAACAAATGGTTGGTGGACTGATATGTTTGAAAGGGGTTATAACCACCAGGCAGAAGAATATACAGTAATTTATTCACTTGTTTTGCAGCTTTGCATGCGTTTGTTTTTTGTGTAATAGTGCCTCTTGAGCGTTACCGGTACATAAGCGTACCATGGTGGGTATTGCTTGGTTGATCATTCCCATTCAGTGTTGTCATGTTTAAGGCTATGATGCTACCGTTGGACACGTGCACCAATCAGTGGCTGCAGGGATTCCAGGCAATACAGATTTATTTTGTTTGGATCATCAGCTTGACCCACCTTGGCACATGCCACGCACCTCCCAGGTACGTTTGGGTACCATCACATTAGTGACACTGGGGGAAGCGATTCTGCCGGTACAGCATCTATGGACAAATCAGCAGAGCTCGGACTAGAAAGCACTAGCTGCTATACCATACTATACTTGGATATGCAGCTGGGGTGATATCTGGAGCATCATAAATCTTCAAAGATGGGTTATCACTTGCAATCCCTTTGTAAACCTTGTATAAGCATTATATGACCCTTTTAGCCCACTTTTACCAGGAGTACCTGGATCTCTTTGCCCGCATGCGACGGGAGCTTTTTCAGCAGAAGCCTTACTTCGCAGTGCATTGGCGGCGAGGAGATCAACTCATCACCAAGTGCAAGGCAGTCCGAGGAGATGAAACCAATTGAAACGACTGTGAGGCTTAAAGGCCTTGAAGGGTGAAAATACCTCAATTTGATTCAACTGATTTGATGCTCTTCTACATTCTTTTACGAGTACAGCAGTTTGTATCACCTGGCATAATCCTTGAGGAATGGTCAACTGAGCGCCGTCCTGGCCCTACATCCGCGTGAGCTGCTAACATATGGTTGGGGATGTTTATTGGTACCCATTGGCATGGCCCATTGGCATCCCAAGTTTGGGCGAATGTTCTTCTCCACCATGATCGACTGCGGCAACGGGATGATGCAACAGGAGGGACCAATCAACCCATGACAGCCATATGATCAACGGGAAGGATCCAGAAGGGCCATCTCCGCTGTTCCTGGCAGCTTCGCCTTCACAAACAAAGATAGTTGCGCAAGGACAGGAAGCACAGCTGTTGAATGCTATTGATGGTGAACCTATGTAAGCCTCACCCGCATACCGCATAGCCCAGTGATGCAAAGCATGTGTCCAACTTTATCTTCGCAGGTGTTGTTCTCAGCGGTCTGTTGTTCCGGATCTCAAACAATTGCTTGCTTGACACTTCCCAGCCGTGTGTGTATGGTTGGTGTGTTGCTGCAACCGCGTCGTTTGATGCATCACCCCTGGCACCGCTGCTCCAGAGACCTCCTGTCGCCAGGCCAACCGGGACCGCTCGGTGAACTGCCAAAATGTGGAGGGCCTGAAGCAGGAGATGTCGAGACGGATGAGACCCGAAGAGCGAGACTGGCCCGTCTACGTGGCGACCAACGAACAGGAACCGTGGCGAGACATCACCGGTTCCTGTCGACTTGTTTCACGTGAAACCATGCGGTTGGGCAAGAAAATCTGGCTAACCACCTGAAATGGAAAAGTTGTCGAATGTAGTGGACAGTCTCATGACGAACTATTTGCAGTTGACACCGGCTTGTGTCCATGAGTTGCCATTGACACCCAACTCATCAATGTCAAAACTATTCTTTACTATTCTGTCCAACTGCAACTTGATGTTGAAAAGAAGATGGCAGTTGTTGTGCAGGCCGGGGCCACATGTTGTCAACTCAGTATGAATTGGTCATCCCAATTGGTGGATGGTTGAGCTATGCATATCATATTGTCACGAGCTGCGAGCGGAACACACCCTCAACATCTCTATGGGTGCTTCGTGGCCCTATCTTGTTTCCACAGCGAGCAGCCACCTAGTGGCGCAGTGATTGCTATTGCGGTGTCTTGCTATCTAAACGGATCGAGATGCTCATGGTGTATGTTTAGATTCATGGCTAGAGCTAGATGGGTGTGCAGGTGCCACGCATGGTGTGTATGTTTGTGTGTGTGTGTTTGTGCGAGCATCTAGTTTTGAAAGAGAGGGACAAGCATGTGTTATCAATTGTTATCATTTGTTGAGGCACACATGCATATACATGCACTATTATGTATTGGTTTTGATTCATTGGCCTTTGGGTATGCATGAGAGTTTATAAAGCCTTGACGATTAACGCTAGGAAGGCTGTAGATTTATACTCTAGCTAATCTATGATAAGTATGAATCTGTTGCTAAATAAGCTTACTTTAGTTGACCTGAACCAAAAAAAGCGTCTATATATATACTTATTTATTTGTTTATTTATTTATATATTTGTCTTTATATATATATATATATATGTATGTATGTTGGCTTGTCACCTGATCACGCTCAGGCTCGCTGAACTCCTTGAGATGGTGATTGAAAGACACAGAGCCAACTATCTACAACTATAAACAAAAAATGTATCTTATGTAAAGCATATGTACAGATATGTCTAGTTTTTTTCTACACACACACACACATATATATATAGTGGATATTATGAGGTAAATTTTTAGATAGATATGTATTTATATATTTATATATACATATGTATTTATTTATCTATATTTAAGTCTAGGTATATATTTTTAAATCTATATATATCTATCTATATATATATATATATGGGATCGGGTCGGTAATCGTGCCCCGTGGGGGCTTCCAAGACACGTGGGCACTGACATGCAGGATGCTTATAAGCAAGGCAAACTGCTAATAAACAATCTATGGCCAATGTGCTAGTAAGGGCCAAAAAATGAGGTAGCTATTCCCCAACAGAATACTGCAGTTAGAGTTAGTGCGCTCTCATCGCTGAAGTTTTTGCAAGACCCAAAAACCATGAGGGGGCATCAGCGTCACCAGGTGCAGCCACCAATGGCTATCCAGCCAGCACTGGCCACCTTAATGACTAAACAGCCACCACTAGGAAAGGCAGACATGTGGACATGTGGCTATCCAACCACTTGTTTGCAAGTAAAACAACTGGCTATCTTATATCCAGCCACCACTTGTGTCAGGGAGAAACAAAACAACGGCTGTAAAGCCATCTCTTTGCTGGCATGTTTTCTTCACGTTTTTTCTTTTTCATCTTCACTCTTCTGGTTCTTCTTCCAGCCCTGGGTTCTAAATCCCTTGCAAGATGATTTGGAAATCACATTGAAACTTTGCTGATCACCTTGGAAGTAAACATCCAGCTAAGAATGTTTCTTAGGCTTGCAGCAGCAACTGCTCCTATCAGGGGCTGGAACTGTTTGGAAATTGCTGTGCTCCAAATATTTTCTTTCCTGCCACGCAGGTCATAAGCTTTCTCCATTGCTCTGCACACAGCCAGGATGTGTTTGCTTCTCTCATCTGTGGCCAGGCTCTAGTGAGTGGCCACTGGGGCAAATCTCCTGACCCTTCGACCTTTGACATGTCTCAACACTGGGATATCATCTGCGAAGATGTCTGAAGCATTGAATCAAGGGAGACCATTACCATCAGCAATTCCAAGGTCAGAATACTTGGTGGCCATGAGGTTGTTCACTCCCACCAAGGCTTACTTCCTGTTCAAAAGGGATGTTTTTTAAATCAAAGTTGCCAGCAACTTGCCACA
>VSDK01020374.1:565630-589092 GCA_009767595.1 Symbiodinium kawagutii
GCTAGATGGCAGCCTGACCTCCTGGTATACTTCTTGGCATCTCCTCAAAAAATTGGTACAATTGGTACAATTGGTACCCTCTCAGGGTTTCGTGCTCTTTGGCATTGGTACCATTGGTAAAATTGGTACCCTTCCATAGGTTTAGGCCATCCCAAGCCTGAAACCATGAGAGGGTACCAATTTTAGCAGTGTTGGAAGGAGATGCCAGTGTCGTTTGAGGCTGCTGCCATCTAGCCAAAAAATTGGTACAATTGGTACAATTGGTACCCTCTCAGGGTTTCGTGCTTTCTGGGATTGGTACCATTGGTGAAATTGGTACCCTTCCATAGGTTTGGGCCATCCCAAGCCTGAAACCATGAGAGGGTACCAATTTTAGCAGTGTTGGAAGGAGATGTCAGAGTGGGATTTACAGATGTACATTGATCATTGATTGCAATTTGATTTGAAACAGATAATTTTCCACTTTGGATGGCCAGATATTTTGAAGCAGATAAGTTTTGATTTGTCATTAAAGAATTATCTATATTGAATATTTTAATTGAATATGTAAAGCATAATTTCAGTTTACATGGGGCACGGAAACCGTCACGTACCCATATATATATATATTGTAAATTGACCATCGGTAATGTTAGTCCCAGTCGCCAGGATCCCGAGACTTTGGCCGAGATGCGCCTGCAGGGGTTTCGCTTTCGTGCAGGCACTGGTTGTGACCTGTGACCATCGATGGACCAGAGAGACTTGCTGGGCTGACAATGGTTACCTGGGTGGCTTATACCCTCTAACTTAGGTTTTTAGTGTTTTTGGGATATGATTGATTTACCATATAACCACTAAAAATATATTTTTAGCAATGGATCTATAAGCCACCAAGTTATAATGGTCAGAAATATGGCTATAATGGTCAGTTGATAATGATCATGGAAGATGACCGTTGATAATGAACAGTTGCTGGTTATAATCATTCTTGATCATTATCAACTGTGATCTTCCACCAGCCAATCATTTGTATGGTTGCCATTCCCAGAAGAAACATCTCTGGAACCGAGAAGACCAGATGGTTGTCCACGGAGATTGTTTTTTTTTGAAAAGGAAATTGCCATATTTGTTCGGAAGAATCCCAGGTTGATCCTCTTTTTGCAGAGGTAGCCCCCATATGACATGTGAATCAGTAGAAACATTCCAACCACCATGTCACGTGTTGATTTGCCAAACAGATCTTAGATAAAACATTGCCGCATATCCGACAAAAAGTGTCACTCGGTAATCAAGAGCAGTTTACCTGTCACTTTTCAGCAAATACGCAACAGCCCATACCTGGTTGGTCGGCTAGCGGGTTGACGTTGCTCAGCGATGCAGAGTTTACTGCTGTCCTTAGTGTTGCGCCCTGAAGGAGATGACTTCAACCTCTCCTCCATGGAATCCTTCTTTGCTGATATCTACCTCTGGGGTTGTGCCACCTCCACGTATCTTCCAGTGCATGCTGACACCATGGTCCATGGTCTTCTAACAGGATGGCGAAAAAGACACCTGAGCAACGTTTGTCACTTGCCTTCCGTTGAAAAGAGCAGACGCCGCGGCGGTTCCATGCACAAATGTTGGGCAACAAGGCTGAACATTCAACCTGAACAAGGATAAGCCGGTAAAACCAAAGCCAATAGATGTCAATACTTGCAAATATGATACTCTTTTCTGCAGATAGCTGTATCTCACCAACCATCCCTGATGCTCAAGAATTGTTGCACCAACTTTCGTACTATACCCAGGACCGATCCCATACCAATCAACAGTTCACGGGTTGCCAGCCTTGTTGGACCAAAGGCCGACTTTTCAGCTCAAAGCCAGAGGCGGGTCCAAACAGCTGAGATGAAGTTGGACAGGTGATGAGAGGTGTATTTCCCTAAGGTCCGCTCCTGGTGTCATTTGATGTGGTAATTTGTCTAGCTTTCAATCGTGAAATTGTGAAGTGTATCAAGTCTTAGTGAGGCTTGACTTGTCGAGCTTGGAGACAGCGACATGCCTAATTATTAGCAAGCAACGAAACATGGCTATCTCAGGCATACAAATGGGGAAGTACATGCTCGTATAAGTGCTCCAGCATCGTTGTTTCTATCCCTTTGGTTGCCCCAACGTTTGCACATTATTGCATGCATACGACATCATGCGACAGTGAACTGCACTTGCGCAGACATGCATACATATGAACATTTGTAAATAACAAATCATTTCATATTTATATATATATAAATATATATTTATGTATATATCTACTGATATCATGTCATTTTTTGCAAATGCACATGCATATATCTATGCGTTGTTTGACGTAAATACATGTTTGCATATGTCTAAAAATGAAATGTGTGCATATCATGTATTAGTATTAGCTGATTTTTTTGTGCAGACCATGTAATTACACCTGCATGTGTGCCATGTGCGTGCGAATGTGTACATATATTATTATGCATATGTATACTTACTGTTACTTGTCTATTCGTGTTGACTTTGAGCACATACATACATTTGAAATACATGTATGAAACTTAGATTTTTAGATACGCTAATGTGTGTATTTGATATGTTTGTGTGTAGATGTCGGGTATATGGAGTTACCCGCGCACATATTAGGTACATGTTTGGTTGAGAGCAAACATGCCTAATATGCAAAGATACAAGTAAAAATATTCGTATACCTGCGCGTGTAAATATTTGGTTATATTTTTAACAGGCGCTTGCATCTATATATAACTGCATTGGATGAAGCAAGAGACCAACACATGATACCTGGGAGGAAACTTTTCTTCCCAAACTACATATCAACGAGATTCGTTTAGCTGGAACTATTCCAATGATGTCAATGAGCCCCAATGAAACATGCTTCAAGGTTCAAGCCCTGTAACAAGCGGACGTTAACCAGTATTAAGCGTACTCAAGCAGTATCAGTTGATTACATCCCCATTATGATCCATATCGCCGTCCTACTAGCAGACTGGATGCCCCCAAGTAAAGAGCACTGTCACCCATTTGTCCCATATGGTTAGTGTTGTGGGGGCTTATGTCATGCGGGGAAGCATTTCTGGCAATTTGTTTTTCTGACATCCTTTATACTCAAAAGTGATTTTAAGGTACGTCCCAAGCTTGCTTGTTCAAGGCTTCCCGTACTGACAGACAACATCTCCTTTCTAAAGAAATCAATCAACTACCCTGGAAGTGCTGGCAAAAAAAGGGAAGATTACATCATGCTAAAGCCACCCAGTTTGATCAACTTCTATTCATAGGGGTGAGGCAAGCTTTCGTAAAGACATGAAATGTATTAATTGCTTTGCAGTACCACAATCCATCATTGCCCATCATCTCCACATCATTGATCACTCTTAGCCATGAAAATCTAGAATTCCATCATCATTACCCATCATCATTGAAAACAACCGATGAAAATCACTTGTTAATCCATATTAATCCTTCATTTTGATCCATCTCAGCCATGAAAGCCTCTTGGAATCTATTGCCTTAAAACTGATTCAAAGGAATCCATTGTAGCCATGAAAGCCATCAGTTGAATCCATGTAGCCATGAAAGCCACCATTTTAATCCATTGTAGCCATGAAAACCTCTTCTTAGTCCAGCCTGTTAGTCCATTTTAGCCAATTTTAGCCATGAAACTCATCACCCAGCTCCCACCGGCTGCGATGTACACACCAGGTTGGCGCTAAAAACCGCTGGACCCTGAGCATCCGGGGTTGACCTCGCCGTTGCTAGGGCGGTTTTGAACATGTTTGGCTTCCCCCAATATTTGGTTGGTTGATCAACGGATATTTTTCTGAGGGAATGAAACCACCAGCCAGCTAGTTACTACAGTTGAACGGGCAATATCCAGAAAGAATTGCGGAAGACACCAGCTGGCGAAACTGGTGATGCTGGTGCTTGGTGATGCCTTCACATCTGACCCCCCGCCATGGTTGCACATCACCAGGTCTCTCGCTGCAACGGCAGCTCTTCGTTGAGACCATGTGCCGGCAGCGCTGGGAGGTGCGGTGAGCCCATAGTGCAGCTGACCTCCCAAGGGTGTTCCCACATGTTCCCACCAAATGGATCCAAGTGGTGGTCTCATGACTTTTTGATGATTGTCCGGGAGGTGTTCCCACTCGGTTTATCCCAAAGGTGTCCCCACTTGATGGTAACAAGTTCCAACCATCGCACTTTAATGTTTGCATTGGACCGCTGGCCACCGATCTTCTCCAGAGAAACCTTTAGGGCTGCATAGTCATGGATTTCAAGGTGACCCTGGATCAGATCTTCAAATGAGCATGTGTCATTCCAACGGTCGCTGCCTGTACATGCCTTTACAATCCTATGCAGCACATGCATTATAACTATTGTATACAACGCAATATGAGGAGCTGCATATTTGCTGGCTTTAGGTGGTCTAGTAAAGGAAATCCATCAAGAAAACGGGAGCCCAACTTGTATTCCAAAAACATTGCTATGATGGAAACAACTTCTGGCGCGAGGTGGCGAAGCGGCCGAAAAGGAAACATTCCATCTCCTAAGTTGCATCTGGAAGGGTCTGGCTTAGTTTCCACAGAGGCAATGCAAGCAAGCCTTTATTGAGTGGCTTAGTTGGATGATCCAGAATAATCATTAGGAGTGCAACCGAAACAATTGGCAGGCACGACTTCACCTATAGCTGACTAACCTTCAGGGACCTACTGACATTCGCATAGAATACATGGTCTTGATGATCATCAGCAAGGGCACAAAAGCACCAGCAACGACTAAGCAGGATGAGTGTGCTGCGAGAAGTGCCACATAACTTCAATGTCTTCACGGATGCATGTACGTGTGTACTGGTACTTGTGCGGGTCAATGTTCTCCTGTCTAAAACTACCAATTTTACTGCTGTCCCACATGCTTTTTGGATGTTAATGATAGCTTATCTTCCCCAGTAGATTAGGGTTAATAATAATAGCTGCTATTATTGTTATTATTACTACTACTACTACTACTACTACTACTACTACTACTACTACTACTACTACTACTACTACTACTGGTTAATGATGGTCGTTCCTTCCTGGCGCACCCGTGTCTTCAAGGCAGAAGGTCTCTCGGTTGGTCGCCTGGGATGTGAGGCCGGTGGCCCGGAGGTCGCACCAGCAACGCAACCAGCGACCTTCAACCACCGACTAAGGAACGAACAAACATGGTTATTTGGTTGGTGGTTTTAGGCATGTTTTCTGGCTGGCGGTTTTAAACATGTCTTCTCCAATCGTAACTGAGAGTTCGTTGCTTGACTAATCTTTATCATAGGGGTTGAAGCCACCAACCACTTTAATTTCCCCCAATGTTATGGATGGTTGATTGATTGATTGGCTGCGATTTCTGGGATGTGTTATGACACCCAGCCAGTCGCCTAGTGGCTCAAAACCAACAATAGCAGAACCACCAAAAGGGTCCGCCTCAGGAACATGGTTGGCCTGGAATAAGAATCAAAACCTGAGGAACCAAAGGGACCTTTTGCAACGCAGGTTTTCACCATTGTGGTCCATGCGTGCCAACCCCTGCAAAGCAGAAGCGTTCTTTTGTAAGGAAGGAAAATGCTACATTTCGTTTTCGTTACTTTTCAATTTTGGCGGTCTCTCAGGTCCATTTTCAAACATTCAGCAGCTAATTTGCTTGATGATCGTGGTGGTGTGGATCGTGTCCGTGGTTCCGGTGACTGTGTCGTTTCGCTGTGCTGTGCGAATGCGGGTAATGGCGAGCAACAGTGAGATGGGGGTATGACGGCACAAGTGCCAAAGTATTCACAATATGAGTTCATATGATGCATAACGGTGGTGTTTATGACCTATGGCCAGCGTGAGTAATTACAATCATAGCAAAGTTTCAATATGATAATAAGAAATCTTCTCCACGGACCCTACAGTCTGACAGTGATTGAGTGGTTGGTTGAACGGTGTATGTGGCAAATCAGGACCGGAATTCTCAAGCAACCGCTCAAATGTCTCGTGAGAAGGGTTGTTTCTCATGACGCTCTTTCATAAATCCTGTTCGATGTGATGTTTTTTTTAACAACACTCAATTTCGGTGATCGCCCCGATGATTGGGTCATTATGTGGAACATTTCAAGGCAGGTTTTTCACATGAACGTGGCAGGAATGATTGTCCACAGTTCACTGGAGTTGATAGATCTTACTGTAGACAGATCTTCCTACATGTATCTATACATCTATCTATATTTGATTTGGGCTTTAATGATATGAACGCAGATAGCTCAAGGCTGAATATGCGGCAGGTTTTTTTCCGCAGCTTCTTTAGCCCGTAGGGCAGGAGTTAGAGCAACTTCGCGCAGTCACATCTTCAGCCACTCTAAAGTTTTGAAGCTTCAATCTTCAGCTCAAGTTTGAAGCGTCAATCTTTGGTGTTTGAAGATTCAGCTTCCACAGGCATTGATAAGACTTGCTCCCACAAAAGGAGGAAAGATGGTGAAAATAGGTGAAAGTAGGTAAGGGCCTGACCTGTTTTCGAGCTTCCAAGCAGGGCCACCAGTGAAAGTTTGCTGTCGGGGCACCTCACAGCAGCCAGGTTTTGTTGTGCTTGCTTGACCCCGCAGTTGCCTCAGCTATAGAGTTTATCTTTATATTTGTTTTATTGATCTACCACTTCAAAGTAACTCACCTTGTTCTGAGATGATTTGCCCTTCCGCAGGTTACAATGGCAAAACTAAAGGCAATATTGTTGGCGCTCCTGTCGTTTTAATTTTGGTGATATCACCTACTAATGAGTCTTTATTGCATTTTCTCTGACACGGCACAAAACAGGACGCTATGTCGAAACATGTCGAAACTATTCCTTATCCAACTAATCATTATCCATCCGCCTTTCATTAATCCGTGATTAACTCAACATGATTGTCCACCACATGGGTGTTTCTCCAAATGTTGGGCCCCAAAATCAGCCAATCTGAATGATTTTTAGAAATAAGCCAACCATCTTGAGCGGTTCCAGATTGTAAGAACCCACCATTTTTCCTTAGAAATCCGCATTTCTGGCCGCGTTGCACGCGATTCAACGCCTGCGTGCTGCAATGGCATGGCGGTGCCCATGGCGCTGGAGGATTTCTGCGATGAACCAGCGGCGGTGCCGTGTTGCTTGGCCGTTTTTGCTGGGTGGGTTAGAGGCACCAACTGAGATTTTGACTGGCTGGTGGTTGAATTGACATTTTTAAATGTCCCACCTGTATTAACAGATAGTTGGTTGCCGATCAGTTGGGTATTCTTGGGAAATGGATTTACCATGTAACCACGAAAGTTAGACTTTTAGCAGGGCATCTATTGAGCCACCAAGTAGATGTGCCATAGTGATTAATACATGGTAGGGTAAAGATTGGGATAAGAAAGATTGATATCCCTTGATGCCGATTAAAGAATGGTCAACCACAAAAAATAAGGGTACAGTAGCGCAAGAACGCTGAGGTTGTCAATAGTTGTACTGCCAGCTTCCATCGAGCTTGAAGGGCCGGTTTTGGGTATCAAAATGCTTTCTCAAAACAAGTGTGCAAGGCAAAAGCTAGCCACTACAGCAAATATGCAGTCTAGATTGATACATTTACACACACACATGGCAATCTAGAACTTTTGAATATGCATACCTTTTTGCATTATATATAGATTGATTGATTGATTGATTGATTGATTGATTGATTGATTGATTGATTGATTGATGGATAAACAGATGAATAGATAGGTAGATAGGTAGATAGATAGATACATAGATAGATACTGTAGATAGATATTGTAGATAGATACTGCAGATAGATAGATATTTTGTATATGTATATATAAACATGTTCATGTATGTTTTTATGCATATATAATCATATATATATATATATTTGTCTATTTATCTAGAATTTACATATGTTGCTGATCATTTTTTTTCTCGTCTATCGATTTTTCAAGTAGAAACATATATGTATATATGCATAAATGTCCGTGTGCATGCAGGTGCATGTATAGTGGCACGTGTTTGCAGGCATGCTGGGGTAGAAGGCATTCCTCAGGTGGCCCCAAGCCGGTTACACAAATTCAAGACCACTCAGGTGGTAGGGGAGCAAGCTTATTAGCCCATTTCGCCTGTAGTCATATTGAATGAGTAGTTTGTGGCATGATGCGGCCTGCGCATTCCTGAGATTTGTTTTCAGCAAGCACTTGATTGGAATCTTTGGGCAATGGAAAAAAACCTGGGAATTGTGTGTTGCAGTCGGTCCTTCGGGGTATCCGAAGACGCGGCCTGAAATTCATGGGATGCCCTGTGACATCGCCCTGCGACGCCCAGGTCAGGAATACCGATTTCGATTCTTCACCTTCAACTTGGCTAACAGCATCTTGGCGCAGTTAGACGCCTTGATAAATGTGATGCAGCTGGCGGGTGTGTGCAGATGTTCAGATGGATCACTAGTTTGTGGCTGATGTTTGGGTGCGTTCTGGTGAGGTTTGTTTGTAACTTGGTTAAGTATATGTTTTGCCTGAATGTCGCATAGTGACTAAGTGTATATATTGTATATTCATACTTGTTCATGATCATGATAGTTGTACAAAGTTTATTCCGAATATTCCTGATTGTATATATGTACTTCTCATGCCTTCATCAATCAGCTTCCCCAGCAACAAGCAGCAACCTCATCCATGATCTCGCTCAGTGATCCAGGACACTTCCTGTGACTGCCTCAGGTTCAAGTCTGAAATTGGAAGACATCTTAGGAGCTGCCTGGTAGCAGAAACGGAGGCTGAAACCAATTGGTGAGAATGGAATCAACCTGGCTGGTAGAGCGGAAAACCCAACTGATGAATTTAAACCAATAAGTTACGAGCTGAGCTCGGTTGGGCCTTTGGTTTTCCGAAGCGTTTCTGTTCTTGTGAGTGGTTGAAGGGAAGCTATACGGCTACTCCTGGTAAGTTCACGATGCAATTTCAGTCTGGAGCACTCAGGGAATGCCAAAGCGATGCAGTGATGCAATGTGCGATGGACATGGTTCATGAATAAAGTTTCCCAGAAAAACTCTGAAACGGGTGCTTTCCCATTTGGCTTGGCAGTTTTGAGGCGCGCATTCATTCACTTTCACTCATGACATTTCAATGAGTTGTTCCTGGAGTGGGTGAAGTGAGCGCAAAGCCAAGGATGATGTCACTGCGGGGTGGTGCCCACCCATCCCGTTTGATCCTATCATAGCTGCGTGGATATGGATAACCCTGCAAAGACCATAAAAAATCCGTGGGGAATATGCCAGGCAAGGTGAATGCCCGTGCTGGCAGGACTTGAAGGAGAATCTTTTTTGCTAAGCCTCACCAGGGAGCAGGACCTGTGCAGAATGCTGGATGGTGACTGTGCTGAAGAGCATGTTGATCGAGACTGAATTGGGCTAGAAATGTTACGTACTTGGTGGTTTCTCAAAATAGGAGACCCCCAAAATGGTTGGCTTATTCAAAAACAATGACTAATATAGGATGATTTGGGGGTACCCCTATTTTGAGAAACCACCACTTGTTCATTGTGGCTGCTCCTGTTGCTGCTGCTAACATTTTTCTTCAAGTGCTTGTACGAAAATTAGGATCAGGGTACGCTCGCAGCTGGTTCCTGGAAGGAGGGTGCCGAACCTGACATTCTCTTCATCTCCTTTCCTGATACTGGATCGCATTAGGGTCAGGTCTGAGAGGTGAGGAATCTTTTTTCCGGTCCCCTATGTTTCTTTTTAGATGCGATGAGGGCTTGTATTGAGGCTTAGTACTACGAGGAGAAGATTATTGGGTTTCATCACAACTTTTGGCTGGGTTCCCAGTCAAAAATCTCAGTTTAGCCTACTTTCCGGGGATTCGTATACATAGCTTAAGGGAGTCTGCGGGGGATCCAAACATGGGAGGAAGGGATTGCACTGTAGTTGGGGTTAGCATACGTTCATCATGGCTGGTCCTCATGAATCGATATTGGCAAGTATTGATTGACTTCCAAAATTCATTGTTGATGATAAGCTCATTATCCTGTTATGGCGATGGAGAGAGGGCAAGCTCATCATCATTCTGGACGGTTGTCATGTTCATCAGTGGTTACCCTATGACTTCCATTCTTAACCAATCGTCATCAACATCACTCAGCTAGTGATTCGTTAACCATTAGCCACGGTAACAGATCGTTCATGATCAGTAATCCCCAACCATCATCAATAATCATAACTTATCATCTACATCCATCTACCATCATCGCCTCAAATCATCATAAATCATCAACCATCATACCACCATCATACCACCATCACCAACCATAACTTACCATCATACCGAAATCATACCATCACTATCCTCAGCTAGGAGAGCTGCTTGGATGTTGGGCAGCTCAACTTGTACCTCCAGCGGCTGCTGCCACGCTACGTGGTGAAAAGCCACAGCGCGCTGGTGGAGACTCGTGAGGTGGTGAACAAGGCGCGACGGAAGCGCTGGCACCGTGGTAGTGACAGTGATGCAACTAGTGACGGCTAGCCGTTATGGATGGTCACCGTTCATGAATGCTTGTGGTTCATGGCTACGTGCATGGTTTACACTGACTACATACTAGTGGGGAATAATGGATAAATTAATGCAATAGTGATGATTGCTTAAAATGGTTGGCCGAGAATGCGTGGTAGGGCTTCGCAGCTTTCAATAAGCTGCCCGGACAATTCTGGAAGGCTGTTGAGATTGCCAACCCTTTGACCTTCAACGACTATCATTCACAGGGCCACGTTTCAATGGCCACATGCCCCAAGCAGTCCTTTCATTCATAGAGAATGTAGAGATTTGCCCATATTGTTTTAAACATTTGTTGGCATGAATTCAAACATGTGCCGTAAACATTGGATATACACCATGCAATATTTTGTTGGTTAGTTGGCTGGGGACCCCTTTTTTGTACTTGGCTCGATGGTGTCGACACCCAGGTTGGGAGCCAACTACTTTATAGATTGGATCAATCGATTGGATGTTAACCAATCCATCGGAAGGCGATTGCTAGTAGACTGGCTGATGGTCAAGTCCAATTGTGGTTCCTGTTGCACCGAGTTGAAGATTTTGGCGCACAGCCATTTCTTCCGTGATCGTTCAACCACAACGAGGCCACAACAGGTCATATTCAACCAGCTGGAATGATCATTGTCAACCATCAGAATCATCATTCCCTAAGAGTGGCTGAGCCAAAACCACAACAGTTGATGGTTAGTCGTTGCTTGTTGGTTTCTTGATCATGGCTGGTGCACACGGCAATGACCCGGAGTTTGTTTTGCTGACTGTTCTCACGTCCTGTCCTGCTGTAGGGCAATCCGTGAGAAGGGCAAAACATCACTTAGTTGATCATGCTCAGTCAATCATGCTTGGTAGATCCTGCTTGGTAGATCCTGCTTGGTTAACGCTTCTTGGTTGGATTTTCGATGGATACATTTCAGGGAAAACATGTTTTTTGACCAAAAATCAGCTGACATTTCCAAGTTCTGCTGAGCTGTGGTCATGCTTGGTTGGTCATGTTTGCTCAGTCATGCTTGGTGTCATGCTTGGTTGGTGTCATGGTTGGTAGGTCATGGTTGTTTGGTCATGGTTGGTGACTGGTCACTGGTGGTTGATATAGCTGTGGGTCAAAACCCCGTACCCTTGGTTCCCCCATCATTAACCATTGTTTTCCCTATAGTTTGTTGGTTATTAACCACCATTATTGGTTGGTTAATACTGACACATAGCCATGTATAGCTGGTATATCCCCCATAGTTGCTAGTTGCTATCCCCTATCATTAACCATTAACCAGCTAGTTAAACCATTGGTTGGTTGGTTAACTGCTTGACCCATGGCCATATCTGGCTGTAGGACCCCCTGCTGCGGCCAGGTGAAGGGCTTGCTGGAGGACCTGGCGGCCAAGCACGGGGGCGACATGCAGACGCACCTGGCCTTCCATCGGAGCCGGTGCCTGGGGCGAAGGAATGTGGCAGCGCGGGAAGTCGCGCCGCCCAAGCGTTGATAAGCTGTTGTAACTCATCAAACTACAAGCATGATTCGATCATACCTGGATTACCTGCTGGTTGTAGCTTGATGAGTTGAATGACAACCATCGAACATCATATCCTTTTTGTTCAACCATGGTTGTTCATGTTGATAAGTTCGCATTGAATACGACTTCATTGATCAACAGCAATGGATGCTTCGCTACTGCGAATGTAGCCGTTCACCAGCGGATGATGAGTGTCACTGTAGCTGGTGGCTTGTTTGCTGATGATCAAGCTACTATAGATTGCTAGATGGTTGTTTCTCGAAATACTGTGTACCCCCAAATCGTCAAGTATTCATCAGTATTCATCAACTGTATCAATACACCAGCCATAGCCTTGGAGGTTCCCTATGGCCTTAAAAGACCACCAACTAGTAATTGTTTACGCATTATTGTTGGTGCTTATCCCCTGTTATTAGCCATAATCCCTTTGAAAATCATTAGGAAACCCATGATTAACTGCAACTGATCAGCAGCCAAACGATATATTACAATTGTGGCACAATTTCCAATTGCTAGATTAACATTAAGTGCAAACGATATGGAAGATGACTGTCAGCTGCTGATCAGTTACCGCTAATGATTCGCTGATCAGTTGCTGCTGTGGAAGTGACCCCAGCGGCATCATGTGCGACCAGAATGGCTTCGAAAGTCCACTGATTGAGGTCGTTGAAGTGTGAAAAATGCTGAACCAACGGCTGTTATGTTGCGTGATTCATGGTTGGATATGGTTGGATTATTTCTTTTACCTTTGGGCCTTTGTAAAATTATGTGATTATATGCTCGGTTCCTGCTTGGTTTCAGGTTGCCGTTGGTTCATGGTTGCTGGATTCAAAGGTGGGTCAATGGTCGGTCATGGTTGGACCCTGTCGGCTGCGCCGTGGGCACCGAGGTTTCAAGAGGATTCCGAGGGATCTTTTGGACTTCTGACAGCTGCTGGGCAGCTTAGGATGGTGATGGAGTCAATGATGGGGCCCCCAGTTGGTGAACATAACCAGGGCAACTACCAGTAGAAATAACATGATATAATTGTAGTGAAATGATACAACTGTAGTGAAATGGCATTGAAAAAGCTTACAAACCAAGTTCTGACTAGGGCCCCCCCTTGTAATTGGTGGTACCCCGATCCAAAAAAACTGTTCATTTCAATAGCAACTTTTGTATACAGTACTCATTGACCATTTTCGGGCTGGTCGGTTTAGGATTACCATTTGGGCGGGTGTGTATTTTACCTGCTTTAATTATTTGTACCTGCACAGGGGATGATCATCAGGGTTTCTTAACCATCTGAGGGATGGTCCCAATAGACTCTAATCGGTCAGTGGTTTCGCTATAGCCATCAGCCACAGCCGGCAGCATGTTTATTTTTAGTTCACTCAAATTTATGTGTGCCCCCATCCTGGCTCTTTGAAAACGTCATGGGGAGCCACCCAATAGGATTATGCAGCAGGCCCTGTCAGGTTTGCTTTCTGAACGTGCCGAGAATAAATAGAATAGAATGTTCCACGGGTGCGGGCATGTTTACCGACCGGCTTTGCAGGACATTTATGTTGGACAAGCACTGCACACAAGCGGGTTGAATCACAGGCGGGTTTGAATTAATCACCCTAAACTTTTTTGGCATCGCCGCCACAAAGTTTGAATCACAGGGTGCATTTGGGCTCTCCGGTCTCATGAGCAAGAGTGCTGCTGTTCGTTTCGCCCAAAACTGGTGCACCCCCAAAACTAGCAGTTTCCCTATATCATTGGTTGTTGAAGGGGTACTACCATGGACGAACCCTGTTAGTCACCTGAAAACATGGCAGCAGCTTTGGATTTTCCATCAGGATGCTGGCCACCCGTGTCCCCACCTAGGACCTGACCCTGGCTGGCGTGCGCGTGCCCAACCCGAAGAAGTCCTTCCTGGGACGGAGCCTCTTGGCCCCAGGTCAGCAGAGCAGCTGCGTCAGTTTGAGCTTGGGAACCACTGAAACCGCTGTCAGTTCAACAGGTGACTCAGAAATCGATGTCAAGACACCATGTGGCAAAGAACCATCACAAATCATTGTTTTCTCATGATCAGCCATCATAGTCAATGACTTAAGGATACTTGAGGATCATAGAAAAAATGTAAAAACCATTTGTCAAGCATTGTGAACCACCAGAAGCATCGATTCACGCCAGGTGGCCTCCGCTTCTGCTTGGTTGGCGCACACTTTCCGATCAGCCAACTGGTTTGGAACCTCAGCTGGTCACGGCTTGCGGCTCGCAATGGTTACCTTGGGTGCGCACGTGGCATCCCGCCACGAATCTGTTGGGGAGGCCATGCCTTTGACCAGGTAGTTCATAGTTTGTCGTTCTAGATGTCTAGTTGAACCCTGAATGGCACAAGATAGCAAGCCTCAGCGTGTCAGCACTGGGGATCCACTGCTTAACTTGCATCTCCTGTAGACCTGTAGGTAGTTGTATAAGAATCACAGTAGAATTCGTCACGCGTCAAGATGATGCCAATCAAACAAATGCCTGTCATACCTTCTGGCCAGTGGACCTAGTTGCCATGGCTCCTATCCAGTTACTATCGGTGATTACCATGGTTCCCAACCACTTACTACATGTGGGATCATCCAGTCGTAGGCCTTCAACTGACGCGCCAGGCTACCATCTTGGATACCGAAGAGTCGGCCCAGAGACTTGGATGGTTCAGTGATTCGCTCAAAAAAAGGTATCAATGAAACATGGTGACGCAAGGCCAAAATGCCTTTGTCAATGATTGGTTCAGAGCCTTTGATCGGTTCATTGCTTGCTTTTAGCTCTGCATATTTGATGCGTCGGCAGGTTCTTGATGGCACGGCTCATGAAGAGACACATTTGTGAGTTGCTGTTCTCCTTTTTTGTTGCCACCGCGGTCCGAGCGTTTTTTTGAAGGATCCGAATCAAGAATGCAGCAAGTGGTAACCATTTAACCTTTGGAGCTGGCTCAAGAAGGTCACTTGATCACATCAAGACGAGTTGAGGATTTTCGCTTGTTTCCATCGAGTTGAGGAATACCAGAGGATACAGTCACCAGGCCTAGGTCATGTCAGACACCTATGCTTGGCGCATTCTTCTAACACGCGTACGATAAACATGACTTCAGGACTTCAGGATGTCGTCATTCCAAACTCTTGTTTTCTTTGGAACACACTCTTCTTTTGTAGACCATCAGGGACCTTGTGCATGGGGATGTAACCACCAACTAACCTTTCCCGTGTGCCCGCCTGTTTGCCAGGGGAAGCTGCAGTTTTGCGGATGGCGAAATCCAACAATCTTGTTCCAACTAGTACTTGCAAATGATCCAACAATGATACATGATCGACATAGGGCTGGTGGTTTTAAACATGTTCTATGTCCTTTGTATCAGCAAATGGATGCAAATGGTTGGTTGGTTGATGAAGATTTTTCACAGGGGTTGAAACCATCAATCGGTCAACACACACACACACACACATTTATATATTTACATATATACATATATGTTTACCAGGTTTTATCCAACATGTACTCCAGTATCAATCATCCCTCATCAATGCCAAGATCACCAGATTTTATCAACCATCAATCAACCAACATTAGCATTGGGGGTGCGGAACTTGCATGATATCCTAGCTTTTGCGCCATGGCCACCAGCCCTGGCCCCTCACCCAGCCCGGCGCGCGTGATCTTCTTGGACGTGGACGGCGTGCCGTCGGGTGTCCGCGGGGGGAGGTGAGGGTACCAGAAGTGGGTTTGTCCCAGAATAACTGGTTGGTGGTTTTGATGTGTTTTGCTTTCCCTTGTAATCATTGAACAAATGGTTGGTTGCCTGGTTGCCTGATAACTTTTCATAGGGGTTGAAACCACCAACCAGATAACTGTTTTGAACAGGGAAACCACCAGTTTTGGCACACTATTTTTTTGGGGACCCAAATTGATACCTGCCATATGGGCTAACGATGACCAATCATTGTTAACCATGAATGATGGCTAAATATTGTTTATAATACATGTAAGCGGCTATAATGGTTGATTTCCTCTGAAGTTAGCACTCTAGCAAACCTTGTTGGCTAGAAAATCACCTGTTCCAGAAGGTAACAAATCTGCTTTCATGGTGGATTATCCAGCCAGCTATGTTATATCACCAGGGAGTAGTTCCCATAAAACAGCTGGTTTTTCGAGAGACTTTGCAAGGCATCAGAAGTTTCTGGAACTACATGTGCTGCTTGCTGTGACATGAAGACACTGGTGCTGGCTGGCGGTTGTGCCGCGAGTTACTGTATGTTAATGTGCTATCCTTGGCATGTGTGATTATTATATATCATTACTCATACGCAGAAGCTTGGATGATGATCATGAACCACTGAGCTGATTCAAACCTGGTTGATTTCACAAGGTTTGTTGACGTCAAGCCTTGGTGAGTTCAGCCCTAGATCACCCAAATCCGAAAGACCTCATGTGTTTCAAGGCCTGGAGTGTGTTGACATCAGCCGTCCCAGGTGATGCGGACACAATATGCGCTTATGGCGGGTCAATAACCTGAACCCTGGCTGTTCACATCCCCCAAGTGACAAGTTACCACTCCAACTGTTGGGATTTTCACCTACCCCTTTTGTTGGTCAAGCTTGTTTGTTGGAATTGGTTCACCTTGACCAATTCCTGAATCGTTGGTATATCATGGTATATCCCCCTGTTCTAGGTGGTATATTTGTCCGTATGTTGGTTGGTTCATATTGGCCCATGGCCATATTGCATCATATCTATCGGCAATTGCAAGCTCAGTGCCGACACTACAACTGCATGACCAGGTTGACAACTCAAGGACGCGCAACTGGTTTGCACGGCAGCCACAGCAACTACAACAACAACGACAACAACGACAACAACAACAACAACAACAACAACAACAACAACAACAACAACAACAACACAAATGGCATCACAATCTGCTATAGAATGCTGTAAGCAGGTTGGACCACCAACCGCAACTGTTTCAGTTGTTTGTTTTGCTGTGTTCGTTCTGACTCCCCCAGACTTTTTGGTGGCAGGTGCTGCATCCAGACGATGCACTGGGCTTGGAAAATGGCTCCAGTGAGGTTCCGCTTGGGCTCCTTGATTATATTTCTCGACTTGTTGGGGTGATGACGTCCTCTGGTTGGGATTCCCCGGAATCAAGCAGTGCAGTCCAATCGACCGATCCGTTGGTTGTATGCCCATATCATCCCAAAAAGACCGGTTCTTGGTGTGAAAGTCACTGGTCTTGGAACCTTTGGGCAACCCCAAAGTCCAAGTGCACTTAGGAATTCGATATTGCTCAATTAGTGCTTGTGTACGTGCAAGCTTTCCAATTGGACCACATTTTGGAGTCTTTTTGGATGAGCAAACTTGGCGAAGCCACCCCAGACTTACGATTCAAATTCAGCTCCTACGTGGCAATTCAGCATGCATGATTTACTATTGACACCGGCAGTTGGCAATTCTGAGCCTTCACTTCAACCTGATCTCATAATTGGTGAACTTTGCAATGGCTTGATGCTTCTGTTCATTTTGGGGGTGTTCCACTTCCAATACCCAACCTGGAATTAGACATTTCGATTTTCCCCAAGTAATCATTAACAAATGGTTGGTTGACGGGGTGGCTGTCCGCACCACCAACCAGTTGATTCTCCACTGTCAGCCACCACTAACCGTCATAGACCACAACAGCTGGCTGATGGGTTGAAACCACCAACCAGCAACGAAGCTTTTTTCGCATGCTCTTGCCAGGGTCTCTTCCAGCAAGTCTGCTTGGAACGCTTGGCGGATGTGGCCAGTCGTGGCGATGCCGTGTAGCTCGAGGCAATTGTGGGGGTTGACACCACAATGCTTGCCGTAGTGATAGTGGTCAATATGGGGATTGCTCAACAGAGGGAACCCAAACGATTGTTAATGGATGATTTGGGGTACCCCTATCTTGAGAAGCTACCACTTGTGGTCAGAACTGGATCAATAATTGGTTGAGGTAATCATTTCAAAACCTTGAGTGGGCAGGCTTTCTATAGGCCAGAGGGCTGCAAACCTTTGGGCAATTTACACGATCATAAGCTATTTGCCCAGCCCACTAACTACTACGATTTACTAAGGGAAAATGGGCATCCATGGATCAGCGGGAACTATTCCGCCCGGCTGAGGATACCCAGTTGCATGTCTATGTCGATTGGTCATCAGAAATGTCAGCAAAAATCATATTACCCTAGGCCATGGCCGTGGCTAGCCCACAGGTTTGCAAAGTTCCTCGGCACAATTATAAGCTGGTTGATCATCTTGATCATGTAACTGTAAGTTATGTCAAGTATATCTTCTAAGCGTTAGTTATTCCAAGTGTAAGCATGTGCGTGTTATATCTACATCAGTTTGCCAAACATGAGTCCTCCTCATCAAATTAAGGACTGGCTTTGTCACTTTGCCATTAAAGACACAAAGGTTAATGATCCCAGGCTTGATCATTTTCAGGGAGACCCCATCATGTCATCTGTGTCCCGGCCAATGAACCGGGATCTCAGCATCCAATCGTCAGCAAAAGAAAGAGTGTGCAAAAACA
Organism: Symbiodinium kawagutii; assembly: GCA_009767595.1. Taxonomy (NCBI): domain Eukaryota; class Dinophyceae; order Suessiales; family Symbiodiniaceae; genus Symbiodinium; species Symbiodinium kawagutii. Next base: position 584,263 of record VSDK01020374.1, read on the forward strand.
TGAGCCGATGATGATGCTGATGATGATGAACATTACACTCTGCGCCGGTATCATCATGGATGTTCCGCTGGTATCATAGTGATGTTTTGCAAGAGTCATGCTAATGTTCACATATGGCAGTGGGTCAGAACACGTCAGAACCCTGTACCCCAGGTTCCCCTGTCATTAACCATTGTTTTCCTTTGAGTTTGTTGGCTATTATCCCCCATTATTGGTTGGGTAATATTGACCCGTAGCCATATGGTCACCATCATCACCCATGATGACCCTAGCCGAGCACACCAGCCACCCCCCCGGCCCTGAGGATTGTGCTCTCCTCCTCCTGGCGCTTGCAAGACGCTGATGTGGCCGACGCTGGGTTACTTCATAGGGGGGGTTATATGGTGGTTTCTTAAAATAGGGAGCCCCAAAAATAGCTGGTTTATTACTATAAATGACTATTAATGGGTGATTTGGGGGTACCCCTATTTTGAGAAACACCCATACATTCACAGGGGGGCTTCTTAACACGTGAAAAAACCTAGGGGTTTTTGCACATGTTCGGTTTTTCACATGTTAAGCCCGTGATTCATCAATTGTGCGAACGGTTGGGGATGTTGTTGATCATGTTCGACAGGAACCGTTGGTGTTGATGATTCTTCATGATCGCTAACGGGACTAATCAATGATTATAGGAAAGCAGCGGACAACAGCAGATCAGCGGCAGCAACTAGCAAGAATGATACTGGTTCAAAATCTTGGTAGCTGAGCAGGAAACTGCCCAGATCTCCCAGGTTTGCCACTGATATGCCTTCATGCATGTAGCTTTAGATTGGTTCCGAGCGGCAATTCCATAGCCATGATTTTTTTCACCGTTCAAGTCAATTTATGTCTTCCTCAGATTAGCCCCTTATCCTCAACTGCCGGAGTGTAGTATATAATACCTTCCTTACACACATGTTTATAAAAAGAAAGGGAAGCGGCACTCGAATCCAGTGGAGACAAGTGTCTTTAAGCCCTCGCTTCAACTCAGCACTGGGAAAAGGTTGGTTTCATCACAGATGGAAAAATCCTGGGGCTTCCCCCCAGCTTGCGCTCAGCTGATCCAACTTCTCCACCTCGCATCCAAGTCGCCCCTAGGAAGTGCAGAAGCAGTTGGCCACCGTGGGGCTCTCCCTGTGGCCTGGTGCCCCGACCACTCAACGGGACGCGAGCATGGGCGCCACAGCGTCCCCTCGGGCTCAGGAGAGGGACCTGGGGAGGGCGGACCTGGCTTACCACTCCATGGAGAGCTTATATGGCTGTGGGTCAATATTAACCAACCAATAATAGCTGGTTAATGCTTAATAATAACGGATGATAACTGACAAATATGGCTGTGGGTCAATATGAATCAACTAAAGAGGGATATTCCCTAACAAAACTATAGGGAAAACAATGGTTGATGATGGGGGGAACCAGGGGAATTAAGGGCTTTGACCCACAGCCATATGTGTTTTTATTTGCGGAACTCAGTTGGGTGCTGTTCTCAGTTTTCACGTTGTGGAGTTTTTGGGACTGCAAACCGCTGGCCTCGCCACATCTAGCAATATTCTAGCAATCTTCAATCTATCGAAAAGAGACCCTGCATCATTTCTCAGCTTTCTCAGCCGTTGATTGACAAGACAGTACCCTGATGAACAAGCTGCTGCTACTGTTGCAACTGAGTTTTGTATGTGTGCGTGCATCAATGGACACAAAAATCATACAGCAATAGACGAGACAATAAATTGGGCATAGGGCAAACACTATTGGCGCTTTTTTTGGGCCTGGAGGTTCTAGAGGCATTTCTATTATTATTACCATGCGCGTGTATTCACACGAATCTATCGAGCACGGTGGCCAACCATCAAGCAACTGGCCTTCCATCAAGCAACTGGCCTTCACAAACTCATCAACAGAGGAATCGAATCCAATTTCCCTCCTGACCTACAAAAGCATTAAAGATCGGAGGACCAAAAAATGCATAGCTCCACCCTTAAGTCCCCATGGTACCCGGCTACCCATCCAGCGGGCCTCATGGATGGCGGCAGCGAGCCGCCAACCAACTGCAAAAAGCAACGGCGTCATTGGGTCGAAGACAGCTGGCAACCCAGTGACTGGCCGCGACGGAGGTATTCCCCAGCATGAAAATGTGGGGGAAGCAAGGAGCTTTGGAGATGTGTGGAGAGGTTCATGTTGTTTCCCTCACCCAGGGCATCCCGGGCATCCCTGCATGCGTGTATTCATTGGTATTTGCATAATTGTGTGCATGCATGGGGCTGCATGGGCCATAAGAATATGCACAATTGGTCGTATGCACCAGCCAAAGACGAACGTTTTTCGTCGGGGAAGTGCCGATGTGGTGCTCATGGGCGGGGAATGTTTCAAATGGGCATAGTGGGCATAGTGCTCCACAGAGATCACACACACGCGCATATATGCGTTACATAGATTATCTATGTTTACAGATATGATTTCCATATATATATATATGTCTATGTATAGAGAGGGAGATTTATGAAAAGACTATAAAAGACTAGGTATGTACCTACATATGTATTTATGGCTGTGATATACCCTGCACCCCGGTGAATCCATTTTTGTTTGTCTACCAAGCTAATCTTGGGGTCTTCATCTACCCCTTATTTTGATATATTTGTATGGTCAATGCTGACCTGAAACCACATCCTACAGTCCTACAAACAAAAACCCAGCCTCAGCCTTTGCCTTGAGATAAGATCATACACGATTTAAAAAACTGCATAAAATTCATAAACAATCAAAAAAACCTGCGTGCGTAAACTCATAAAACAGCATAATCTCCCAACAAAAACTCGGCCAAACTGCGCAGCCTTAGGCGATGGTTGCCCCGTGGGCGCCCTGCTCTGCGACGTCTCCGTGCTGCGGCAGCTCTTTGACGCCACACGGCCGTCGGAGCGCGGGCCCGCCTTGCTGCGGCCCAAGGCGGTGAAGGCTGGTTGGGAGGGTGGGAGCGGTTGGAGCATGGCAGGGAGACAGGAGCTACCAGGAGGCTTCGTTCACCAAATTGCTGGTATTATATACCATAATTACCATTAATCAGCTTCGTTTGATCAACTTCGTTGAATTTGTTTCAGCTAATTTTAAGTTAATTAATTTGTTTTCTGTAACAGAAGCTGATTCGTTCACCAAATTCCCATTCATCAGCTTCTTTGAATCAGTTTCGTTTAATCAGCTTCGTTTATTTTGTAACATTTATTGACCACGATCAGCCTTTCTCATCATCAATCATCATGACGAGCAATTCCTATCAGATATCAACAAGGACCCACCACTATGAACCATTTTCGACCTAGGCTGAGGTGCTTCATCATCACCTAGGGCTCAGTTCAAACACTCAACCCCTGTAGTTCAGGACCATGTGATCTTAACCCGGTGACGTTGCTTGACCACCTGAGGCCCAGCTTCTCAGGCAGTCGAGCTCATCATTTCGTGCAGGTTTTTGTTTTCCCTTCACAGAAGGTTTTCCCTGCCGTGCAATTCCTTTAGAATTGTACATTGCTCATGTTATGCCCCATTTATCCTTTCATTTTTGGTTAGGAACCTTTATATATATTTGGTTTAGGACTTAGGAACATGTCAGACACGTGTCCAGCTTCACCGCAACGGGCGCTCCAGGACTACGTGGACGGCCGCAAGGCCGTCCACCTCAGCGTTGCGGGCGCCGTACGGCTGCTGTCCGGCGATGCGCCCGAAGCGCTGCGGCAGCTGCTGCAAGCGGGGAAGGTGGAGCTGCTGCCAGGCGGAGCCACCGGTGGTTGGGAGCCCGTGACCCACCCGTGACCAACCCGTGACCAACCCAGTGACTCAGTGAATGATGCCTTACCTTGGTCTACTCGGTTTGGATGGTGATTACTGCTTTCAAACTGTGGATAATCATGGTGAATATTGGTGAATGACGATGCAGTTGACTTGAAAACTTCTTGAAACAAATCGCAATTCCAGCTAATCAAGTTCACTTATGATTAAGCACCACCAAATTGCTGATGAAGTGACAGGGTAAAGTTTCAATGAATTGCTGGCTAGTGGTTTTAAAATGTTTTAAAGCTATTCTCCCCAATAGGCATGGTTGGGTGATCGACACATATTTTGGGGATGGCTTATAATCACCAACGAGATTGACATGTGGTTGGAAATTCCCTGCGAAGTTGTGAAGGCTTACCTTGACCTTACCCACTGGTAGATTGGCTTGGAGCTGGAACGCTGCCCCAAAAAATGGAGGTCATCCATCAAAGATCCTAGGATGTGTACATTAATGATGGCGGCTAAATGATGGCTGAAGGACTTGTATACCCAGCATTGGCGGCTAGTGATGGCATCCATGGTTGATCAATGCATGCCCTGCCGCGCAGGTTTGCGTATGGGCGCGTTGCCCTACGGCGTCAGCGCTCCAGCTCGCTCTCCCGAAAGCGAGGCTTGGGATGGGCGAGGGTTGCTCCAGTGCCATAAGGTACGCCACGGCCAACGAAAGGACCAACCATTGGCCTCCTAGGCGACATCTGGTGGTCTTTTTCAATGGAGCTACCCCAAAAAATCGTCTTCTTTGAATAAATCGACCATCCATTCATTTTAGGGACCCCTGTTTTAAGAAACCGCCATTTTTGTCGCATTTTCTGAACGTTGGTTATTACACCCTGGAGACCCCTGGAGTAACAGAATCATTTGGGCCATCCTGCTTGACACAAGCACCTCGATACATCCTGGTATTTACCCCATATTTACGGGCGAAAACCATGATAGATGATGGTACGTCCAAGAATGATGGTACCCCCAAATGATCAAATTTTCCCT
>VSDK01020374.1:589146-647541 GCA_009767595.1 Symbiodinium kawagutii
CCCTACAGATGAGCATCTGGGTGATTCAAAGGAATACCCCACTAAAGTAGGGATCCATCACATTCTGCTGCTTAATCTTCCCATGGTCGGTTTGTGCCATCCCTGGCTGCAGGCTGTCCATCAAGCGTTTTGTTGCCCTACTGAAAGTATTTGTTTCCGTTGCTAGGGGAGTTGGGCGTGCGACTATGCAGGTACCGACACATTCCGTACATACGCATGTTTCGCCTAGATTTGGCAGGGTGGGCGAGAAGATGGACTAGGTATGTGTCGATTCCTGTTGTATATCAAAACCTATGAAGTCCACAGCATCAAAGGCAAGTTCTGGCCTGCTTTGTGATCTTGAATTTCGATTTGGGGCCTGACCCACTGACCAAGCATGGTTTTTGCGTGAGTGCTGTCAAAGAAGTTCCCCTCCAGATGAGCTTGGTGAGAAACTCCAACCACGGGGCCTGCAGAAAGCGCGCAAGAACGGAAGATCTAGGAGGTATCCTTCCGACAGGATTCACATCGGCCTTTCCCATTCAGAGGAGTTACCCCCTTTGCTCTTTGAGCACAATGAAATTGATATGAGCAGTATCAAAATGCATCAAAATGCCCCATTTGCCTACTTTCCATTGGGTTACCTGTCCAGACTTTGCTTGTTCAAAAGAAGTGTCATTTCTTTGGACGATGCAAGGCAATGGCATGCTACGCAGCCTTAAATTCATATAGCCTAAGAGCAAAAAACGGACATTTTAAACGGACGTTTCTGTGGTCACATCAATACGGTCAATACAAAATACAAACCGCACTAAAAAACGCCATGTCTCCGAGATGGGCATCGTTCCCGGGTCCTCCAGGAGCCACGCTTTGGCTTCGTAGAGCTCTTCGCCGGTATCGGCGGCTTCCGCTGGGCCTTGCAGGTGCGACGCCTGAGGGGTTTTCCCCACATTTTGATGGGGGGAAAGTTGGAGAAGGATAGATATAGACATAGAGATAGAGATAGAGATAGATAGTCGGATAGATAGATAGATTGATAGATAGATAGATACCGTAGGAAGAGCTATACTGCTGGGATGGTGACCAACCAGAAGATAATATTGGTGGGGTGGCAACCATATATAGATGGTTTACCCACGGTAGATCTATACCGTTGGGGTGGTAACCATGTACATTTCTTCGCTGGGCTTCAAGAGTCGGTTGTCAAGCCTACACTTGACGGGTTGATTCAACCGTTAGAGGGTATCATGATTGGGGATGCTGACGGCTTTGGGGTATCATGTCCCCCCTTGGGGTTGATGCTTGATGCTGTTGATGCTTGATGCTTAGTCTCATGAACCATTCGGCACGCCCTTGGGGCCAAGGTTCGTGGGTCTACCCCCTTCGCTCCAGGCCCTGGGAGGCGCTTGCGTCTTTGCCTCCGAGATGGATGTGGATTGTCAGGCTGGGAGCAGATCGACTGTGGGTTCATGATGCAACCTGGAGATGCAACGCCCGGTGTAGAGGGGTGGCTATGGGTCAAGCAGTTAACCAACCAATTTTCTAGGGATAATGACCAACAATAATAGGGAAACAGATTGTTAATGATCGAGGAACCAGAGGGACTCAGGGTTTTTGCCCATAGCTGGGTGAGAAAAAGATTTACACATCAACAACCAAGGGCACAACTACACAATGGGGACGTCGCTGGCAGTGATGGCGTACATTGACTGTACTGTTTGCCCCTGCTGTGCATGAAGATCTTGGCCTGGCCCTGAAAACCAAAGACAAGGCACACAACAGCTGAACCCGGTGCAGCAGTCGATGGTTTCGATGTGGGGCTGTCCATGGTGCAACCTGGGATCCAGGAAGGGGACAGTAGGAGATGTTGACATGCCCTGTGTTTATCTTTTAGTGCCATTTGGTAGAGCTGGCAGAAAGCGCATGTCCAACGGAGAACAAGGACATATCAGACAGAATCCAACCCGCTCTCGGTAGCAAAGAAGGTGAGTGGAGTTCGGCTCAAAAGCAGATGGCCATACTTATTGCTGCAAAGAAGTTCCACAAGCATAATGTTTCTTTCATTTCCAGTAGGCCACCACATGTTTGGTGTTCATTTTTGGCTATGACCTTTGTTTTTTTCCGAAAATTCTTCAAGATATTGCCTTGATCCTTGCCTCAGCTTCTTGTTGTATCCAAGATCTTCAAGGATCACGGGCATTTGAAACATGTCAGGTGCATAAGTAATTTTTCAAATGGAAATGCATACGCCCAACCTCAAAATGACTATCTTAGTAGGAATCATGTGCTCATGGGTGCTCCATGTAGGCTCAGTGGGTCCCAAAGATGCCCGCGCTGCCTGGCCATCCAGGATGCCTACGCTGCAAACTTTGGGCCACAGCACCTGTATGGTGACATCACCATGGTGGAAGATGATGCAGTGCCACCACATGACCTGCTCACCGCTGGCTTCCCATGTCAACCTTTCACCCGCACCTTGCCTGGGGTCGCAGTCCTGGGTTCAGCGGTGATGCCAGCTGCTTTTCATGAATCGGATGGGTGGCTAGTGGTGAATGGTAGCAACCAATAGGATGGAAATGTTGATGGTTTGAAGGTCCGCTTGAAAATCCTTATGGAGAGATCTAAAGCAATTTCTGAAAAAAGTAGAGAATATAACGCATTACAGTAGATCAGGTATAATGTAATTTTTACACGGCCATTACCATAACCATATAAAATTGTAACAATTATGATCACCATTCGCCCCACATATATGTTGACCATGAGAGATGTATAACGGTCCATGAAGCCTCGGCAAATCTTCACCCTGCGAACCTTTGCTGCCGCCCTAGGCCGTGGTGATCGCTTGGGTTTCGACGATGCGCGGGGTGAGCTTTTCTTCGAGGTGCTCCGTGTGCTGCGCCGCCGGCAGCCCAAAGGCTTCCTGCTGGAGAACGCGCCTTGGCACCGGTCAGTGATACGAACTACCACCACCCACCACCCACCACCACCAACACCACCACCACCACCACCACCAACAACAACAACAGCAGCAGCAGCAATGGCAACCTTAACGACAACGACCCCGACAGCAAAGACAACAACCACAAGAAACGAACATGATGATAGTGATACTAGCCACGCAACCATTTGATGATTGCTCATATCATGGTTTCCCAATCAACTATCACCGAACATAGTTTGAAACCATGGTTGAGCTGAACGTTCTGTGACACACTCTTCGGCATTGACTGAACTTGATTTTTCCAAAGGCTTGACCCGGTGAGTAGTTGATCACATTTCCTTAGATGAAATTTTAATTGAGTGCTTCCAGCGAGCATTGTTCTGAACCCCGGAGTTGCATTTCTTGCGGGAAAAGACGGCGTTGCTATGTGCCGATATGAATCGTTCAATTTTGTATGAATCGTGGGATTACTGTTTGGAAACGACACCCCGACGAACAACTCAGTCATTTTTCTCGCAGCTGCAACTACTACATTTGAGACTGTTTTCTCAAGCATCCGTAGGGGAGTGAAGCCGCTGGCCCGGCCGGCCGAAACTTCATGGCGCATGTCAACTAATTTTCTTGGCCCATAACCTTAAAATCAACTTATTGTTTGAGCATATGCAGGTGAATGTAAATATCTATGTTTCATTGCGTTCTTTCTCTTGGGATATTGAAAACAAAGATGTTGTTGGCATAAAATTGTGTGTGTGTTTTGTCTCGTTTTCATTATATAGTGTGTATGTGTTTTGATGCAGGTATATGTAGCGCATCACGAGCTGGGACCTCACATAACCAGACATCGTGCATGACCTTTGCCATCAGATTATTCTGCGCACATGCCTCGGCAGGTTTGGAACATGCAGTATCTTGATGGTGGTCATTGGGATAGCGATCCGCAGAAGTGTGTCTTCGGCGAGGTCTACAAGAAAGTGGTGGCGTGCTTGGAGGAAAGTGATCCCTGGGACAAAGGGCAACGTTGATGCTGCATGCCATGGCAATTCTAAGTAGTTTCTGCGGGCATCGATAGTCTCTGTTACAGTTGGATAAGGCTCGGACTTGCAAACCACCTTCGAAGACACCTGTTTTCTCCATTTGTTGTCGAAGGGGCCAAAAGGCCCAGAGTTTACACCTTAAAACCGCCCGTATTTGCATACCTTCAGGTGTAGCTGAGCCTTTCTGGGATAGCAATTCACAATGGACAATGGACCTCTTGGATGCAATTCACCATGGGCAGAATCTTCACTGCCCGATTTCGAGGTGTTTGGTTCCAGACTTTGCCGTCCCCAGGAGGTTGGTTACACGGTGAAGACTCGCCAGATCAATGCCGACGGCTGGCTGCCACAGAAGCGCGAGAGGCTGGGACTTCAGGGCGGCCCTCTGGGCTTCGGGCTGTGTGGTTTCGGGTCAGGCAGAACTCAGAGCATGACATCAGCCAACAGGAATTTCGAACAATTTCAGCATCCCAACTGGACCCTTGAGATCCTCAAGTTACTCGAGGGCAAGGCTTTGCCCGGCGCTCCATGGTTTGCTTGGCTCCCCTGGCGACTGCGGCCCTCAGGCTCTACTTCGTGGGCTTCCGCAGGGACATGGCCTGTGATCACTTTCGTTGGCCTCAGCCTCCGGGCCGCACAACGAATCTCAAGGCGGGGCTGCAACGGGAGGCTGGGCAGCCTCTACCATTCTCTACATGCCATGGAGAACCATTGATGAACCCCTGGAGAGCAGGCACAGGCGTTCCAGTGGGACTTGGGTGCCCAAGTCAGCTATAGGTGAGGCACTTGTTAATTTGTGTTTTTTTGTGGGCATTATTGAGTCTGGCAATTGCACTTGTTCTGGACTTGTGCGTTGATTTTGGTCATCATCAGTGATGATGTTGCCACATTTTAAAACAATAGCCAATTGTTAAATTTAACTTACAACCATCAAGCATCTTGAATCACACATTTTAGCCTAACAATTGACCATAAGCATGTTATATACATCAACTTACTCAACCTCAACATTAACCCATCTTAATCCTAAAAGAGATCAATTGATCAACCCTACGTATATGAACCCTATGGTACCCCTATAAAATACCAATGGTACCCCTATAAAATTGATATCAGTTGATCGACCCTATGGTACCCCTATATAACTTACTTACTCATCCGTTGTCACAGCCGTTGGCCACGCGGCCATCTCTTGCAGCTGCCGCAGGAGGCCTTAGACACTGAGCTCTCGGCCATCCAAAGCTGTGAGCTCAGTGAAGCTCAGTGGCAAGCCGTTCAGATGCTCGGCAGGGCAAGGCAGATAGATGCAGCTGGTGACACAGTGTGACACACTGAATTTTGATTTTTACACTACATACATATATACATACATCCATCCAGACATCTCCAATAGTTGGCTTTCTCCGCCCCAAAATGTGGTTATTTTTCAGTGCCACATGGCCGGCAATGGAAATGCCAGGTTACCAGTAAATTGTGCTACTCTGGATGGCCTAGCTTATTGTGTTAGGAAAGCGCCGTTCCTCATCTTGGAAGGCGCATTCGCCCTCTTATACATGAACGTATCCAACCTGCTCCACTCCAACGGAATATCGACTACCAGTGTAAACCATCATAGTCTGTTAACCACTAGTGAACATCATCATCCATTGTTGACCATCAAACACAATCGTTAGACATCATTGATCATCTTGAGTGATCGTCAACCATCATTGACCATTGCTACTTTCACAATTCTGCTCAGAGGAAGAGTTCTACCTGGCAGTCCGGTGGTGAAGCCTTGCGCTTTGCAGATCTACAGGGTCAAGCGCGAACCCTGACCTCCAGCTACAAGGCGGCGATCATGGGAGTTGGGTCCATGAGCAGCACCTGAGGCACTACTTGCCAAGTAGCTGGCCATGGTTGTAATTCATCAGATGATAAGTCAGTTGCAAGTTAGTTTACAAACCAAGTAAAAAAAAAGTGACCTTGCCGTGGCTAGACCTGTCACATAACTCTCTTTGACTGATCTAGTTCCTTTCAGAGGTTGATATGTGAAAATTGCAGCTTTTGCTGAGAGAATGGTCGCCAGCTGGTTGTAAATCATCAATGGAGAACGGGCTCTTTGCACCTTTCAATGTCAAAAAAAAAGTCAAAGTTAGATGGAGGTAAACTTAAAACCCTGCCGCAATTGGTTGGGGCGGTATCACCCAAAACCTGTCCAAACTCGCCAGGCATGCATTTCTTCAAAAAAGCAATGAGAAATAAATGCTTGTTAGTGCAGGGAGTGGAGTCAAAAAATAGCTTTCAAAACCGTGTGGCGCTCAGGCTTCTCGTCCAGTGATCCAATGATCAAGCACCCTCAGAATGTTAGCAAATTCACACGCCCTGCTTATTCTTCAGAGAGCTACTACTGGTGATTTTCCAGGACAGGAATATGCAGGAACCAGACACGTCACACACGTGAGACTGAAAAAAGAAAAGCAACATGCTTCGCTGGAACCTATATACGCTCACCATCCCCCGTTTGCAGGGTTATACAGGCATGGCTGGTTCCCCACGATTCGTTCGGACGGAATCCTGTTAGTTGGCAATGCCACATTGAGGTTGAGGTCATTATTCTCATTGCAGAGGACCGCATGTACATGCGTTTCGGGATGTAAGATGATGTAAGTAAATACACGTACTGGAGAAAAACATGGGTGTAAAGATTAATTCCAACAGATTAAACATATGTATAACGAATGTATACAGATTATCGACTGCGTTTTGAATATAGATCATGTGTAGATAGAGATTGAATCGATGGCTGATTGTGGCCTAGTTCGACACATAATACAAGGTGGTCCCCCAGTAGTTATAAGTTGGGTTGTAAACATTGTGAACCCATATCTCTGGCATTTCAATGCATTTCATTTAACCCTAGGTAAGTTAGTCATAAACCAACAGTTGGTTGATAACTGACATAGCTAGGGTTAACTAATGTTAACAGATATAGGGGTTTACAACCCTCTAACTGCTTGGGGGCCCCAGCTTGTACCATGGATTTTGAGCCTTCGCCCTGCTTGACTCGTTGGGATCCCAGCGGTGGTCCAGGCCTCCTACGCATGCACTGCTGAGCTGGTGAATTCCCAGGAAGACCGAGCGCTGCGAGGGCGCCATGGCGACACCGTTGTCAGGGGAACCCTCGGAGATGGGGTCCGCAGAGGCACCACCAGGGGGTACCACCCAACGCAAATGGTAGATACAACCGAGAGATATAGCTAATTGATTTTCACTTATTGTATATGTATATGCATAGTATTATTATATATATGTATATACGTGTATTTATTTGTATTTTTCTTTTTTACTTAATGTTAGGTTAGATACTAATATACACACTGATATGTCTATATATATGTATATCAATGTGAATAATTATAGCTTGCTAAATGGCGAATTTCAACCAGCTTGTAAATAACTAGGGGGCAGCGCTTTTGTAGGATCCATCATCTATTATTGTAACTATGTCTGGCTGAATTGCTGGAAGCTTTGCAACCTCAGTTGGCACAGCTGGAGCTAATGACCAACAGAGTCACTCGAGTGACCCCATGATGGACCCAGGGCTTGTGACCGTCAGAACATCACAGTATCCCCTTGGCAAAGATCCCAAAGAAGAGCAGAAAACGGGTGGTGGAGGTTGCGATGTTCGCTTGCTACTCCACGGGTGTAGCGGCACTGGTCAATGATTGCCAACAACCATTGAGGAAAAATTACAGGCGTTGCTTATGACCATGGAGAGAGGTATTTGTGCATTCCATCCTACAAAGTCCAAGTAAGTGATTCCAAACCCAAATGTTCGGTACCTCATGTACTCAACGTATCCTTAAATGGGTCGAACTGATGCGTGCAATCTCGGAACGAGTACGACCTCAAGTGCCACTTCAGGTTGCTGCGCCCGCGCTTCTTCACTCGCCGAGAATGCGCTCGAATCATGGGATTTCCGGAGGAGTACATCTTTGCCAACGAGCATAGTTACCAGATGCAGCTGAAGGGAAGGCGACCTCCCGAAGGGTTAGCTCCAAGCAAAACAGACCATCAAAACCCTCAGAACAGCTGTGTTCACAAGTCCTACAAAGTTTTTTGATTGCAGCTGATCCAGGCCGCAAGTGAAGTTAAATTTCCAAACTTCAGCAGATTCTTTGACTTCCACCAGCAACTAAGATTTTTTATAGCATGATGATTGACTGGTATGAGCAGGCTCAAATTGATGGTGGAGCTCCATTGCCGCCAGAGTGACCGGTGTGCTTTTCACATATCTGGATTATCTGGTGCGGTTGGTGAAAACGATGCTGGGAGATTAAGAAACCACCACGTCGTTTGAAGGGCCGTCTCCAGATGTGAAACAAATGGGGTGGTTGATGGTAGTTGGTTCTGTGACATTATGTGGACCTAGCAACCTATCATCATGTGTTTCCATGTGTGCATATACGAGCCCTGGCAAAAAAAATATACGAGTCTGTATGATTTGCTTCATTCTTACGCCTAGTATCCATTTCCTTCATTGTCCAGGAAAAGGTTCATGCCAGGCCATGTTCTTGTAACACTTCACGCTCAGCTCAGAAGGAGACGACCACGGTTCACATATCCAATTGAGTGCGATTTGACTTTGACTCACACCCAGATAGATGATAGAAGCAACAATGTCATGGGGAACAATGACTCTTCATCACCAATCACAGACGAAGGATTTGCATTGGCTAACAAGATGAAATAGGGAAATCATATGCTGCCAGAGCTGGTGCTGTCTTTGGGGATTATCCTGCCAGAGGTCCGCTATCCTGCCCGCAAAGTTGTGGTTCCAACCAGTGTTGAACAGGTGCTTGAGTTCCAACAAGCCGCTACTGAGATGAAAAGTGGTCAAACATTATTGATTTTAAGAATGTTCAATGATGTTCAATGTTTGTAAGGTTGCCAATAGTTGTTTAACCATCGTTCCTGATGGCCAATAGCCGGTAACCTAACTGGCCTAGCTGAGGTGAAAACCGAGCATACCATCAGCTGGGCAACGCAGTTTGTCCACCAGTCATCAAAGCGATCGCGGAAGAAATGCTCAAGACCTTGGAGAAAAAATTGCGCCGCAGTGTACAGCTGGGGCTGTGCACCATGGGTCGATGGGCCATACATCCAACAAAGCAACCAAGATACAGAAACGGAAAGATGGGTCGCCGCTAAGACTGTGTTCCCCCTGAAAATCGATTTCCAGGTCCATCTTAGTTTTCCAGGGTGGAGGTATTGTCACGGCCAGGAGCCTTTGGTGCTCAAGGTGTTTCCTTTGTGAATTCCGCCCCAAGAGAGAAACATTTTGCAAGCAGAGGTTATGGACACATGTTTTTCTACAAGCAGTCGTGGATGGCTAATACTGGCTAACTAATGCTAAACTGGCTAATGAGACTAAACTGACTAATGGTTCATGGGTTGACGGATGGTTGATTTACCATTTGCAGCTTGGATGCTGAAGGGACGACCGGCCAACCTGTCTACAGTACGCCACCAGGAGATCGCCAGCTGGCTTCGCGAGCATAAGGCGGGCCCGTGACAAAGGTGGCAGCGGGTCATCACTTCTGGCAGTCAGCAGTGCCACTTGCCAACAACATGCGGAACTTGTTCGGACGCAATGTACACCATGATTTCATTGAACTCTTAGAATGCTTTTTGGAGTCTCTGTACCAAAAACACAGAGAGAGAAGTTTGAGTTGCGTTCACGCTGGCAACATGAAGAACGACAGCAACAATAAAAAGATCAACATCAGCAAGAACAATGATACATAATTGATATACAATATTAAATCCTCATGACCATCACCACCATCACCATCATCACCACCATCACCACCATCACCACCACCCACATCACCACCATCATCATATTCCAGCAGGATCCCCACTGCTTCATCAACCATGGCTATCCCCTACCAGCGTCACCAACCATCACCAGCACCGGAGGCCCAGCGCTGCGTGGTCCTGGACGATTTGGACATGACCAGTTCCCTGGGCGGCGCCTGCGTGGTGGTGAACCACCAGGCGGCTGCAGTCCATCGGCCGCGTTCCCAGTGGGAAATCAACAAATGGTGGTTGAACATCGTTAATGATGATGAGGAATTGTTGGTTAATTGTTCATGGTTCATTGTTAATGGCTAATTGTTAATGGTTAATTGGTAATGGTTAAGTGGTAATGGTTAATTGGTAATGGTTAATTAGTAATGGTTAAGTGGTAATGGTTAAGTGGTAATGGTTAAGTGGTAATGGTTAATTAGTAATGGTTAAGTGGTAATGGTTAATTTGTAATGGTTATTGTACAATTGTTAATTGATGTAGCAATTGATGATGAAAATGGTTATTCATCATCGCCAATTATGGTTGGATAATGGCTAATTGTGGTTGATTGATGGGTACTTAGCTACTTGTAGCCAATAATGGTGAATCATGGGTAATTAGCTAGCCAATGATAGTTGGTAATCATGGTTAAGAATGATTAGTAACTTTATGGCTGAATAGTGGTTAGTAACGGCTAATAACCAACAATGGCTAGACGGGGAGGGAGGGAACCAACAGAGAATAGATGATAATGTGTGCATAATGGCTAACAACCATCAACAATTTTGAATGGCTACTGACTCCAAAAGATAGTGGATAATCATTATTAGCAATTAATGGTTAATCGTGGGGGATAAGAGCAAACCATAGTCGTTGAAATACACTTTGGCTGGTGATGGTACATCAGGAGTACTGGGTGACCTGACCTCTTCGTATTGGTCATGGTAGGGGTACAGGGTACCCGCAGCCACTTAAGAGATAGTTATATGATGTTACTGTAGATGGTTGAAGGCAGGATAGTTGTTTGATGGCAAGTTAATGGATAGTGACGGTGACATAATGGAGCAAACTCAATGATGGGTAGTGATTATCAATGAGGAATGACGAAATAATGTGTAGTCATCAATGGTATTGATATATGCTACTGGCGTTTTTCATGAACCAATGGTTCTGAATTACCATTAAGAAGAAAAAGCGATCATAATTTTGTAGTTGGGGAGCATCAATTCATCACAATAAAGAATTATCCTTTTTAGCCGGATCAGATCACCTTGTTCGTGGTTCCTTCGCAAGTCGGATGAGTTGGTCAACCTCTTAGATGTACATGAGAGCTCAATTAAGAAGATGATTCAGCGAAGCGAAGAGTACGAAACTTGACCTTAAGGGCAAAAGCACAGAAACATCTGGAAGCCAAGAAGTTCCTTGGGGAAGTGCATATGAACCAGACATCTCTCCCAACGTTGCACCATACCTAGGGGCATATAGCCCTCCGAAAAAGGGGCTGATCTCCTCCTCTCTGGCAGCGGCACTCGCACCAGGTCGGGCTGACGGACGCAGATGTCGATTCGGCAGTGGAAGCTTTGAATTCTAGCCGTGGATCCTCGGTGAGCGCTGCTAGGGCTGCTAGGGGGGATGGGTAGGTGCCAATGGGGCCCAAGCGCCCATTTTGTAGGGCGAAGAATGCCTTGAGCGCCACAGAAACCCCCGATGCATCCCGATGCATGGTTTCTGGATGACAAGTAGTATAAGTAAGAAAACACGGTGGCACTGCCGAAGGGATCATTGCCACGAGGTTATGGCCGCCTGTCATTGAAGGCAACTCTTGCCAGCATTTGCCGGGTGTAATTACAATGAAATGCATCCAAGTACAGCAGAACCACCTGCAGCTGGATGCTTTCCATCACCCAAGTAGGCCAACGATATCACTTGTTGTTGTTCAAAAAAAAACGGGGATGGATACTGCTTCGTATATGGTTTGGCACTGTGGTAAGAGCATGCAAAAGCCACTTTGGGGATAATGACCCGAAAGATACCCATATGATTGAATACCAGACATGATGAACGAAACATGCTTAGAGCGGGGCGGGTTGAATATATTCCAGTGCTTGCACAGCCCTTGTTTGCAGAGAGATTGCCTTGAAACTGATCGAAGCAGATTGTGGAAGTATGCTTTGCTTATTCAACGTTTGGCATGAAAATCCGTAGTAATAAATTACATTTTGATGTGGCAGACGTCTACAGGGGTCGCCAATGCAACGGCTGTATCAGATTGCCGGAGGATATTCAGCGAATGGCCGGGTGCATTCGCTGCCAATTATTGTAGTGAGGCACCAGTATTTACCCCCAACCACCCTCAACCAGCATCAACCGCCATCAGCCAGCAACCGCCATCAACCAGCATCAACGATCCACGGCTTAGTCGACTGGGAAGGTACCTAGAAGGGTTCTGGAGGTCGACCAGCCAGGATTCAAGACGACCCTGCCGTGGAATCGATCATCAATGGGGGTGAGAGATAGGGATGGTTTCAGTAGGGATGGTTCCGGTAGGATGCTTGAACTCTGCTGCTCAGTAGTGATGATTTGTTGGAACTCAAATTCTACTGCTCAGTAGGGATGGTTCCGTATGGTTCCAGTTTAATAGCTGGAAACTCGGCGTTTCCCTCTAGTCATTCGACCACGAAAGCCTATGGGGATGCGGGATTCAAGCTGTCATGGGAATGAAACTTTCAACAAATCGGTATGGATGTGTCATTTGCATGTTCCTGTCGCTGACTGATAATCATGAACCAGCCATGGGCCACATCATGACTATATTAACCCCATGTGGGCTCTGCACAATCAGAACCAGCCGCACCCGGGTGCTATTCACCAACGGGGTTTTGGACTGGCGGTGACGTCATGCCCCACAGGCGATGTAGCGACTGCACTGGAACACTTCTCCAAAGCGGCGAGCCAGCAATATGCATGGCAAGAGAACTGGAAACAGGTGGAAAGGCGCGAGTGGGACTTGGCCAAGCTGGATCGTGGGTTTGCTGAACCGATTGTGCACTGGTCCTGTTGACTGTGGCGTTCACCAGGGCAGATATCACTTTCCAAAAGTGAGGATGGCAGAGTCAACAAGGCAGTAAGAAAGGATTTCACATGCGAGGGTTGAAGTCAGGTATTGGAATCATCGATTTGGTTTCAAGGTGACACTTGGTGAAGTCAAACATGCGGTCTCTGCGCTGTTTTGTTTTTTCCGTGCTGGAAAATCTCAGTGTCCGAAAGTTCGATTGTCCACCCACAGAGTTACGGTGACCCCTACAGGCCAAGCGGACATGGTGGGTGGCCTTTAACGATGTGACTACTACACTGATTAGTGGTTTCGAGCATGTTTTCATTCTGTGCCTGGCCCACACGCGATGATCCAATTCAACACTTCTTTTTCACTCACGCTGAAACCGTCAGATCAATCCTCAATGCGGGCACCATTATGTGCAAACTCAATTCCGTGAGCAACATCCATTGTCCATCATTGTCCCACCTGGAAAGCCATCAGGGAGATTCGGAAGGAGGAGAAGAAGAACAAAAAGGGCACGAAGGAGAAGAAGGGCAAGAAGGAGAAGAAGGAGGAAAACTACAAGGAGGAAAAGGAGAATCAGTAGACCTGCGAAGGAACAGAACGATAAGAAGCGAAAGAAGGACAAGGAGAAGCGATTCTGGTGGCTGCTGCGCATTACACAGATTTGCCCGGCTGTTCTCAATTGTGTTGTTTCCTGTCAGAAAATGTGGCTGCGCTCATTCAAATGCAGATTGACTCTTCTTGTCCTTTTTGCGGCAGAATCCAGAGAAGAATGTCGCATCAATATCTCTATGATGGTTGACAGTCAACCAGCATCAACCAGCTTCATTATCGCAAATCTGCGCAATATTGTGTAAGTATATGATGGTTTCTCAAAATAGGGGTGCCCCCAAATCATCCTTTCTTAGCCATTTCTCATAGTAAATCAACTGCTTGGGGGTCCACTACTTTGAGAAACCCCATATATGCATATGTATTTGTATAATTATATGTATTTGTATATGTACCTTAAAAATGCACATTATATATATATATATATCTATCTATCTATCTATCTATCTATCTATTTATTTATATTTATTTATATGCATATGCATTGAAAATATCATTGTTTACCACAAGGGATCCAGTCATCGGCCCGCTCAAGTTGACGGAGCTCGAGGCGACCACCGTTGTAGCTGGCACGCACATCCAACCCTGGTCCAGCAGCTGGAGCCAGTGTAGAGCTTCATCCCAGCAGTTGTTTTGGTGATGTCGTTTGGTTGGTTGTTTTTACCAGTTTTTATAAGATTTATAAGGCCTCTATAAGATTTATAAGGCCTCTATAAGATTTATAAGGCCTCTATAGGGAATAACCGCCAACCAGTGGTTTTTTGTGTTGATTGCTTTGTGCTGGCCCTACTCTTCGATATGCCATTCGAAACCTCCAAGAAACTCTGGTTGGGTGGGCCCAGATGCGATTGATGATATGGAGAGGGCTGGTTGGGGAACCCCCAAGCTTCTCAACCGTTGCAATGGGCTGCGATGGCCTCCTTGCAATAGCTGGAATCAACCATTGCTACAAACATGCCATCCATAGGGGGCCGTGCGTACTGAAAGGCGGTTTGAGTTTTTAGGTGCATTTGGCATTGGCTTATGTGCTGCATTCATGCATACCATGCAATACCCCTAGGCCCATAGGCCATTTCCATCTAACGGGCTCGCAATGCGCCTGCGCCATTTGTGGGATGCAGGAGAGCTCTCACCCTTCGTGAACGATGTTGATCGACATTTCCGCCGATTTACAATGTGTGTTCGCGGGTGCGCCATCTGGTGCCTATCTTCTTAGGAGCCAAGTGGGTCCGCACTGGCTGGGGGTCCTGAAATCATCCCCGGCTTACCAACTTTTTGGTCCTCAGAGCTGCTTCAGTGGTCGATTGACAGACTGACCAAAAATAGATAGGTTGACCTTGGTTAGTAAATTTGCAGATAAAAAGATAAGATAGATAATTCAGATGGCGTGCGTGACATTAAGTTGGATGGACGAATTGACACATAAGAAAAACATCGGTAATGATGGTCAAGTCACAGTCATGATTTTGTGGCCATCACGGACTAGTATTAGATGATACTGAATGGATCTTTATGACAGATAGACAGACATAGGTAGACAGATAGACAGATTGCCATCATGCACCACCATGACAATCATAAACCATAATCATTCTCTATAATTCGTGTCCATCATCATCATCACCACCACCACCATCATCATCATCATCATCATCACCATCACCATCACCATCACCATCACCATGATCATCATCATCATCATCACCATCATCATCATCATCATCATCATCATCATCATCATCATCATCATTGCCACCACTCTTGCATATTGCCATGTCTTGCTCCATCTATTACCTTCACCTGGTGACCTATCACCGCAGCTGTAGGAACTGACGGAAATCCTTGCGAGAAAGACTGGACATGGAGGCTCCAACGAAGGGGTCCCATTGTGGTGAACTTGGGTGTTTCTTCAGCTAGGGAATCCCACAAAATGGATAGTGTACTACTATAAGGAATTGATAAAGGAGGATTTGGGGGGTCCCCGGGGTCCCCTATTTTGAGAAGCATCCACATGATGGTTAAGACTAATGGTTGGTGATGATTGAGAATGATGGCTAGTGATGCTTGATCACCAAAAATTGATGGGACCATGGGTAAAAATGGCTCATAGTGGTTAATGACGGCTAGGAATGATAGTAGTGAAGGTCGTATTCTCGCTGTCCCTGTGTGTGTGTGGGTGGGTGTTCAATGCTTGTGCGACTTTGAGCAACTTCGCCAAAGTTGAAGAGATAAACTGTCGCGCATGCGTCATGGTTTGTGGAGTCAGCAACGTCAGCTTTCATGTCAGCCCCTTCTACAACTAAAATATGCAGCTAGTTCATCAGCCGTTGAAGCCATCCAGTTTTGGCATATGGGTTTGTCCAAGAATAGTGTACTCCCAAACCTAGTGGTTTCCCTGTGAACCATTGTTCTTATTGGATGGTTGGCAGGCACCACCATTGATGGACAAAGCCATATGTTGGCATGGGACCATTGTTGGCTAAGTAGTTGCATCTCATCCGTCCTGGGCATCCGCCCATGAAGAAGTCGCAGCTGGGAGGTTGGAGGATTCTGAACATGAACTACGGTCTGGGACCAATATTAAGCACCAGAAACCGTATATTCACCAGCATTGTAAGCCATTGCAGGTCTTTGAACAGTGTAACTAGGCTCATGGTTTTACAAATCCCAGTGCCGTGTTATGTAGTAGCCATTGTAGCTTGTTCACATTTGTCAACCATAGCAATGGTTGATATCAGTAATGACTCATTACCAAAATGACAACATTCCAGTAGCAAGGGGCTGCAACCTGCGCAGTTGCCAACTGCCTTTCGTTGGTGATCGTTTCCTCTTCACGGTTTGTTAAATAAGCTCACCAAATTCAGCAGATCTTTCACCATAAATTCCCCACAATTGGTTCTACCCTGAAGTTTATCCATCATGCGTCATCCACTATAAAGATTGATTCACCACATTTCATGATGGTTGGCAAATAGTTGGTCAGTGGTTGGTGGACTGTTGGTTCACCGTTGGTTAACTCAATAGCTGGCCAATGAATATCTGGTCGGTGGTTTCAAACATTTGTTATTTTCCCTAGTAATTATCAAGAATTGGTTGGTTGACTCATATTTTTCATAGGGGTTGAAACCACCCACCAGAATTTTCACCAGTAATTATCAACAATTAATTTGTTTGTTGACTAATAGTTTTCACATTGGTGGTCCAACCACCAACCAGATATTCATGACGGCGACTTCCAACACAACAACTGATTCACCAAGTCCTTCGGGAGGGCTTCGATCGGTTATCCTGGTGCGCGGAACGAAGAGCTGGGAGGTCGTAACAATGCGCTGTGGAGTTTTCGAGGCGAGCGTCGTGCAGCTGGAAGGTGGTGCCAGCGATAATCTGGAACGATGAATGAAGGGTGACAGGGATGGAGAGGGAGAGAATGATGGGTTTTGACCTGCAATCAGTAGTTTGTTGATGGCTAAAGGATGGTTTTTGATGGTTAATTAGTGGGTCATTGATGGTCATAAATGGCTTTTATTTGGTGATGATGGTTGATTATGATCAGACGCTTCTCAGGTCCCAACGCCTGAGAAATTGATATAGTTTATGATGGTGAATCGTGCTCAATCTGGCAATGATGGCTGTGACAACAATCATGGTTGCTACTGTAGTGGTTCATATTTTATATATATATATATGTGTGTGTAGTTCTACTTTGAAAACGAAATATTTCTGGACAATTATGCTTATGAATGGTATTTGCTGATGGTTACTGGAATGGTTCATAGGAGAAGGCAAATGATTGGTAGTGATTGCGGTTAATGATGGCTTGGTCACATTTAACCATGAGGGAGAGAGAGAGAGAGAGAGAAATGATGATCATGATGATGATGACGACAATGGTGGATGATGGTTGGTTCATGGTCATTGATGGCTAATCGTGTAGAACCTACTCGTGGTGGCCAATGGTGGGTTCTACAGGACAACCTGGGTGTGTCTATGAGTCTGGGGCACAGTAGACCCCCACACAGTCCACACATGATGTTTTCCCGAGGGGAAGTCAAATCAGG
This sequence comes from Symbiodinium kawagutii, assembly GCA_009767595.1. NCBI lineage: Eukaryota > Dinophyceae > Suessiales > Symbiodiniaceae > Symbiodinium > Symbiodinium kawagutii. The sequence goes on from VSDK01020374.1 coordinate 606,670, forward strand.
GATGGTGATGGTGCAATGGAGGGTTTTTGACCTTGTTGGTCAGTGTTGGTGTAACATCTCGAGTGCCCTTGGGTCATCAGCACCTGTTTTGGTTGCGGAATTTTGATGACTTTTGTGCTTATGTATTTGTATACAGTGTGCAGTCGTATGCACCTGGGCTTATGCATATGTTGCATTGTCATACATTGGCACAACCATGCACTGGTGGATGGATGTGCAGCCAAAATACCCAAGCTTGTTGTGGATAGCTCGGCACCGGTTAAAACATGTTAAAACACATGAATCCGGCATGGATCCATGCGGGGTATCGTTGTGATGGCCTGATTTTTATCGTTGCTCAGCCAGCTCACCAGCACCCAGGCTGCCCGGAAAACGTGGAGAACGCAAGTCCGACCAGCGCAGAAAAAGCTTTACTGGGGCCTGACTAGGAGATTTGAGGCCGGCTGCTGACTGGCCATGCAAAATCATCGTAGGCTTTGTCAACTGATTGGCATGATCAGAGCCGGGTGGTTCTGCATAGCTGGTCATGGTTGGATGGCATAGATGGAAGCAACTGAGATGATGTTAGTTGTCAACCTGTAATTTGGAATACGGAACGTATGGTATAGTGAATTTATGAAAAGGGTAGCCATGGTGATGACGGATATTTGTGACGATGTGTGAAAAATCTCCTTGCAGACAGGCTACAAATGAGAAAACCATTGGTGTAGGGCATGCTCACGTCAGGGGGATGATATAGATTTTAGGAACCATGTATGGAACGGAAGCACCGTCGGAATCGCAATCTACAGGAATGTTCCGTTTGCATGACCGAGCAATGTCAAGGGAGTACTTAAAAGAATTATTCAAATTCCACCCCACGGAATAGGTCCAGTTTCTCACAACCAGCGGCTGGGTATTTGTCGATGATGGGCAGCCCCCAGACTACAACCAAGAAAAAAGTTTCCGGCAACATGGGTGGACAAACCCGTATGCGTCTATGATAGTTATAGGCTATAGGTTGTTTCTACATATGGTTTGAATATGTTAATCTTTTTGGTGGATGGTGGTGACCAAAGGTGTGGCTTAGCAACTCCCCATGCATGAACTGTAAGCTGTTACCGTACACGAGCTCTCCGCAGCACTGGGGGTCAATCCAATTCGGCCTTCCATGTCATGCGAAGCTGCTGGAGAGGTAGCTGCTTGTTGGTGCCTCGGCGTTGTACTTGAGTGAGCCACTGATTATGATAGTGGTTGTCTTAATACCCAAGCATGTGTGGAACATGTGGCAACACCACACGCATATTGGTAGCTTCATTTTACAGGGTGAATGTGATTCTTTGTGCGTTCTGCCCCCAGGCAGAGAAAGTTTGAGCATGAAAACCCTTGTCTAATCCTTTCCCATTGGCGTCTATAACCACTTGACCTGCCTCATTTAGCACGGAATCTATTCATGGCTTCCGGACTCGCTTCCGGTGGGGCCATTGGATGCCAATTACAAGCTGTTCTCACTTGCAGTTGGTTAGCCATTGGGTAAGCGTATGTATTGATGTTCTCGGCAGCAAGAACTGCACATCTACTATCCATATCCTGGGCTTTGTGATCAATCTGACATCGCGCTCGTATGTAAGCTATATAATGCTATACACTTGCGTGCCAGTACTGTGATCATTACACAGGACCACAATTATGTGTGTACATCTCATGTGGGCCCTGAAATTGTAAGAAATCATGTTGCTGGCGATTCAACTGACCAAAGATATCAAGCAAATATTATATGAATTATGAATGAAAAAAATGTAGTTGTTTTGTCCTGATTCTTGCTGGTGCTTCTCAAGCCTTCAAGCCTGCCATTTTTGATGTTATACACTGGTACAAGAAGCCTATTTGCGGTCCATCTGACGGAGGGTCCATTTGATGGAGATTCCTCCCGAGGTGCTAACCGTTGCTTTCATCTCGACCTCCTTGACCTTCTCGGTGTTGCTGGAGGGCGCACAGTGGCACCAGTTTCGCACATTGCAAAGGGCCAAGACAACTGACCGGCCTGTGCTGGGAACAGCAAATTTGAGTGAGGAGATGTCGAAGCTTGACCTAGAAAATAGATGAAGATAGCATTTCCTGCTTAGCTGATGGTGAACCCAAAGCAAGCACCATTCCGAACTGAGCTGAAGCAATGCAAATGATAATGGCTCATATCAAGACAAACTTGTGGCCTGTGAGTTCAGGATTTGTAGCTGGGCTTTGTGGCAGCTGTGCCCGCTTCGCTTATGGAGTGAGATAATGGTTCCATGCCACAAGAATGGTCGGCCATTGCTGGGCTGGCATGGGTTTGCAACATTGGTAGCCTACAAGCGATTCTTTGCACATCAGTTTGCTCATTTCCCTGAGAGGAAACTGTTTACTTGTTCAATTTGACATCCCTTGACACATTACTACGCAAATCTGTTTGCCTCAGCAGTCCAATCTCGAGGAAGCGGAACCTGCTCAAGTTTCCACACAGATGCTTCACTGGCACCGCATATGTTTTATAGATTGGCCGTATCCTATGGCAGGTGCTTTTTGCAAGCTGTGGGGTATCCAGAACGAAGTTGTTTTGCCATGTTTGGCGAGGTTCTACCAGGTTCTACTGGTTTGTGTGAACAACCGGTTCTTTTTGGGACAAAAATGCCACAAGTCTTGTCCAACGATTTGCAACGAGCATGGGCGGCACTTCTGTTGGCTCCACTGGTGAGCAGTTGGTACAAGATGTGCGGGAGAGAGATTAGTTGGCCTCACTTTGCTCTAGTAACTACCAGCGAGGTATTCTCCGTGGATTGAACATAGCTAGTTGTAGATGCGTAATAGCTGATCTTTTCTGATGTACTATATGTACAAAAACATAACATCGCACAAGATTGACACGCGCAGACACACACATATACATTTATACACCACACGTTCTCGTTTTTTTTGCATATGCCCTTTTAGGTTTTAACATCATGCTTGACATGATAAGATTTGGTTTGTTGAAGTGCCGTGTACCGGTTGGCAGCCCCAGGAACAAAGGCCTTCAATGTGCTGCAGGAGCCGTTTGGCTGCTGAGTGGCTGCATGCTGATGGCTCGTGGCGGTCGATATTTTTGGCAAGCCTTGCAGAGTGGAGATGCTACTGGGAGGCCTGATATGTCCGAAATCCCTCATGTTTAGGTCAGTCTCGCTAGTGGAGATGGCGATGGAGAGAGAGAGGGGTGTGGAAACACTAATTACAGGTCGGAGACAAATTTGTCTTTGGGCAATCAGACGCCCACCCAGAAACCAAGTATACTGCATTTCAGTGACAAAGAGTGATTGGCAAAGGCAAGTATTGACTGCTGTTTAGTAGGCAAATGTTCATGGTAAATCGTGAGCCAACAGCTGTGCCCATCCATAGTTGGTAATGGGGAATCCAGCTGCCAAGAAACTGCTGCCATGTTCACCATCAATGGCTGGCGATTTACCAACTGAGGTATGGATGGTTTTGTAGGATAGAGATTCGCCATGAACTGCTCCTAGAACTCGGCATTGCCATGCTGGTTCCTGCTTGGGGTGATGTCATCACAGAAAATGACTGGCCCTTCACGAGCTCTCGCGGGCACCAAAGTGATGAGACCATCCACAAGCTGTTGTGGCGTATGCCGATGATATGGATGGTTTCAGAATCCATTTATTGAATCTTAGTCGCGGTGTACCCATGAACAAAGATAAGCATCATCATAATCGATCCAATCTCACTTATGCCCCTCCAGTTGTTTAGTTTGCTGCATCAATCCTGGGGGGCCATCAATGGCACACCGTCCATGTTGGAGCCTCAATGTCGATCGGCGCCAACCATCCCAAAGACCGTTGCGTAAGCCTCACCATACCTCACCTATTTGTATACACCTTCATGGCTTTGGATCATGAGTTTCCATGAAACTTTCCACCCTTAGAAGGCCAGGCTTCGCGCGGCCAGGGCCGTTTCGTTGTCGTTGACCCTGGGCCTCTGCGCCGGTTGGGCGAAGGGTCGCTTCGTTCTGTCGAAGACGGCGCTGCGCAACAAGCGACGCCTGCAGCGCTTGGAGGGACCACGGCCCTGGCAGATCTTTTCGCCAGGCGCAGGGCACGGGGGAGGCCAGGCCCCCAGGAGGCTGAACCGCCAGCATGGCCTGGAAATCATTTGGCATAGGTCACATCCAGATGTACTATGACTATGTATTTGTATCATATTTGGATGTGGTCGTTCATGATTGGCCAGTTCGGAGTGCATGCATTTCAGGCGATTCCACCTACAATTGACAATCATTTCTGTGCATTGATTATTCAAATGAGTGGTATGTCCATGATTGTCCATGTTGGTGTTTCTCAAATAGAGGTACCCCTAAATCATCCATTAATAGTCATTTAATAAACCAACCATTTTGGGGGGTCCCCTATTTTGAGAAACCCCCATGTATGTACAAAAAATTGTGTTTTTCCAATTGTTGCAAGATCTAACTCCGGAAGTTGGATATTGTCCCAGTGGGTGATCCCTGCAGGTGGCCCCCTTTAAGGCACACCACCTTCAAACAGCAACTGATCCACCCTCTTTCCCCCGGCTTGTTGTATTGCCAAATGTGTTTCTATTCTTTCCCTGCATGATTCAGGTTTCTATCCTCTCATCATGCTCATGGTGGGCATGAGCATTGGTCTCAAGAAAGTCTTTGGCACTGGCTTCGGTGGTGGCATGGTCACCTATGGTGGTATTGTCACAGGCATCGGGAGCGGCCTCTTGGTAAGCTCGTTCGCCTACTGGTTTGAAAGCTACTTTGTGAAGTCTGACAAGATGGATGCTTGTACTGGCTGGGCGGGAGCTCAGGAGCCAAGCGTATCCGTACAGCCTTTGAAAGGCCTATAAAGGGGAGCGGTTTGGAGCTACCAGCAGGGTTCTAACCAAATGCTATTGTATCAATACCTTATTGCTTCCTGGGTGGGAAGTATGTAGGCTACACCGTCCATTCATGAACAGCAGACGCCCAGGGTTATGAACAGGAGACGTTTCTTCATAGGTGTCCTGGGATGATGAATCGAATAAGCATCAACCAGCGAACTATGATCATCCCCTGGCGTCAACCATCATTAACCATCATCAACGATCATATCAAGAAGCATTGACCATGATTGATCACTACTAAGACTTCCTAACCATGATAATGTATCCATGGTAAGTTGATCATCATTAACCAATTACATTACCATTATTAGCCGTCATTATCCACTGAGGCTGTGAATCATCATTGATCAACCATCAACCATTCATGATTTACCATCAATGCCCAGGTAATTTGGGACATCTTGGATTGCACAGCTGGGTTCTTAAGGCCATGAGTCGCCTGAGACTAAGTACCAGGCCGTACATGAATTTTGTCTAGGAAAGGGAGCGTCCGCGAGGTCCCCAGATAAAACTGACCGAGCAAGTGTGCAGGAGAGTTTCCTACCTAAAACGGTTTGTTTTTGTTGCCGCAAGTCACTTCTTAGATACGCCATTACCTAAAGCATCCTAAAGCAACCCGCGCCCATTTTGGTTGGAGATCCGTTGCTTTCGGCTGGTACCTCGATGTATTTGCAAAGCCGAAGCCCATGTTGAAACACCATCATTGGTTGCGACCACATATCAAACATAATAAAACTATGTCATGGCTTGTTTTTAGGCTCAACGCTTACTGAGAAAGTACGCAACCCAGTGTTCTTTGGTGTTCCCTTTTTGCAGGGGGACGGCATGTTTGAACAAATCAATGGTCTTTGAACAAATCCATGGTCATGCACCACCACCTTATTCCTGGGATTTGTCCTAATGTGTGTTCTCACTGTCTAGCCGGTGATGGAGAGAGATGTGCGAACTATCAACCAAAATATATGGGGCTACTGTGAACCTTGATTTTGACACTGCCCCAATTGGGCTAGTATGTCGCTCGGTAAAGTCTGTACACAACAATGTTCGCGCGTTTTTCCGGATATTTTCCAGCGGCAAGGGTGGCAAGAGATTATTTCGGAGACAGTTTTGGGATTCGTTTCAAGTGTTGCCTTGGGACCCTTGAAGGTGACCCGCAGCCGAGGAGAAAGATGGCGCTAGCTCGCCCTAGAGGTCGTTCGCCCAAGTGGATTGATTGATGAAAGTAATTTTCTGCCTTAGGCCAAGATGGTCCCACGCACCATCCGTTCCATTTTGTACAAAGAGGTCCGCTGTTTTTCCAGAGGGTCAAAGAACCTCCGCAAACAATTCCTGCTCCCTGGATTACAGCATATGCAGCCACAGTGGACTATGAAGACCACAAAGACCATAAAGAAAAAACAACCATAAACTGAAAGTGATTAAGAATCACAGCTGGCAATCATTGGGTTGGTTCGAGCTCCTACTGCTCCAGTGCAGGCAGCAAGTTGCCGCACGCCTGTGACGGGAGGAAGTGGAGCACGAAGGAAAAAGATGCACGAGTTTCTAGGGGCTTTTGACTCCCTCGCAACTCTTGCCTACGCAGACCAAGAACAGGCCGAAAATGAACAACGTTATATAATTGTGAAGGTCCTTTTTGTTCAAACTAATTTGCTATGGTTTTAGTTGCTTTTGGACTTCACCCAGACCTTCATGCTGACGTACCCATCCTTCTGTGGATTTGTGTGAGTCCCCAACCCTACGCTCTTTCGGTTAGCAAGCCGAGGAGAGGTGGATGCTCCACACTGGAAGTTCCACGGCAAGACTTAGGTGATGCTAGGTGTGATGCTAGCTGTGAATCAGGGGACTTCGTGACTAGGATTCGGTGTGGATGCTGCTGACTATTCCCTTGACCAACCTTAATTGATTGTAGGATTTGTAGGGCTAAGCGTTTAGATGTGAGTTGATCCAACGGGAGGTGCTGCATTTGGGTCGTTGAGATGATGACCAAGGTTGCTGAGAACGTGGGGGAAAGCAAACAGGGAGACACAGCCAGACCCACGCAGACACTAAAAAGGTGTGTGTAAAAAATCAATGGTTTTGGACTACAAATGAAACATATGATTAGATAATTTGGGGGTACCTCCATACTAAGAAACCACAAAGTACTGGGTCAACCAGTGCTCATATGTAAGATACACAATCAGCATGTAATTGATCATTATTGTTCCATATAGTCAATAATCAATCACTCTTGTAGTCACAAACGTTGGCCATCGAAATTGATAAGAAGTTTTGACTCATTAGATACATTTAGATATTTAGATACTATCCAGCATCACTATGGTGATTGATTAGCCCAAAAAATGAACGATTGATTGAGACAGAGATACCAACCTTTCTAGTGACTATTCTTGGAAATAAACCAACCACAACTTTGGGGCTCCTTATTGCCTGGAAAACCACCATGTGATTATTATCCACCAGCTGGTCATAGAGGAAGATGACGGTGCGTGACAGTGCTTCCAAGCTACTGAACCCAGTGGGAACCCAGGAAGTAACGTGGCAGTTGAATTGTTGGCCATGGTGAGCATCATTCGCTGTTGTGGCAACCAGTTTATAGGCACCGTCCCCCAGAATCGACCATCATCACTATTGGCTAGTGTGATTTACCATTATTGATCCCATCATGATCCCATCACCCTGGTCAACCCTATCGTTCACACCAACCCGAATATCTAACAATGATGAACGCTATCACTCACCACAAGGAATATGTTCAAGCATGATTCACCCTTTCACATCGCAGTGAAGCAACATGTCTAATCATGATTGACCCCTATGACTCCGCAATGAATCGATATGTTTAACCAGGATTCACCCTTTTCAACGATATGAGTATTTCTCAAAATAGGGTACCCCCAGAATCATTCAGTTTATTAAACATCTAGAGCAATAAAACCATAACTTGGGGGCACCCCTGTTTTGAGAAACCACCACATATGGATCATATAGCTGGTATATGCTGGTATATCCCCTAAATTCCCCCACTATTGTTGGTCACTATTCCCTATAATTGACCATTATTAATGCTTATATCATGAACATTCAGAAGCCCTCCTATTGTGAGAACCCCCCATATAGTTGTTATATTTGTCCACCATTCTTCGTGTTTTATTATCCCTTGCGATTCACCATAAACCACCATTCAACCACTGAGAAAGATGAGAGTTGGCGCCCTGGTTGCAACCCAACATCCCCTCGTTAACCGTTGCTAGCCACTGATATAGGCCATGTTGCAACCCACATCCCCTCGTTAATAACCAACCTACTAACCACTGATAAGCCATCCATAGGCGCCATGGGGGTCCCATGGGGTGCCGCCTGGCGAGGCCGCCAAGCGCGCTTGGGCGGGTCTGCTGCGCTCGGTGCTGCGCAGCGCTGCGAAGCAGCTGCGCTGCGACCGTGACCTGGAGCGAAGCCCAGCGGGGGGTCACAGTGGCTCAGTGGTGGCTTCGTGATGGTTGGGGATGGTTAACTAAGCAACTAAATGGTGGTTAATGATGGTGCAACCAAGTAAATGATGGTTAATGATGGCTCATGATGGATAAGGATGGTTAATGATGGTTAGGGATGATTAACTAACTAAGGAATGATGATTGTTCATGGTAAATCACTATTCATGATGGTTAATGAGGTTAATGATGGTTAGTGATGATTGACTCAGCAATGAGGTCAATGATGGTTTCACCAATTAAATCATGGTTAATGATGGTTAATGATGAAGTGTAGCTAAACTCCTTGAGACGGCGATGGAGACAGAGAGAGAGAGAGAAATGATTGACTAAGCAATTAAATGAGGGTTAATGATGGTTAATGATGATTACTTAATGACTGGTTGATTGACAAGATGACTGTTTAATGACAATTAATGATGGTGACCGGTTAATGATGGTTAATGAATCAATGCCAGGTTGGTGGTTTTGAACATGTTTTATTTTCCCTAGTGATTGTTAATAAATGGTTGGTTGACTAATATTTTTCACAGGGGTTGAAACCACCGATGATGATTCACTAACCAATGGTAAATAAACTTGAATGAGGATTATTATGATTATTGGCGAATGATGATTGATCATGGTTGATGATTGATTGATTGATTGATTGATTGATTGATTGATTGATTGATTGATTGATTGATTGATTGACAAGAATGCCAAATCAATGTAATTAAATGATGATGACTGGCTAATGACAGTTAATCTAATCATGGATAATTCATGGGTATCAAGAATGAATTGAGGATTGATCATGGATTGTGATAGGCAGTTGCTGATGGTTTGTGACGGATTAATCGTTGATTAACCGTTAAAAAGATGGCTGGCAACAAGTGATGGTGACGCTGCCACAAGTACATCATCACCAGCGGAGTTAGTTGATACAACCCTCCAATCTACTTTGGAAACATAGTGAGGCTTGTCATGAAACTCAAACCTGGATGCTTGTAGCATGGGCTCAACCCGCGTGGGGTTGCCTCTTTGCGATCATGTCATGGCGTTCCGCTCCAGGCCATACCAACTCACCATGAAGCCCGAACCAACATGAACCATGATCGTCAGGTGACCACCAGGTGACCACCATCACCATGAAAACCAACCAGTGTTGCGACAGGGAATTCGTCGGCATCAACTCACGGTTGCTATTTGTGTGCTCCCCAGGGACTCGCACCCCCGGGACTCGCACCTTGAGGCGAAACGATTCTGTTTCTTCAAGGCGATCTGAACAGCCGCACGCTGCTGGAGGGCCGTGGAAAAGATCTTCTTCTGGAGGCACCTGGAGCCGTGGCAGATCGATGTATAGGCATGCATCGAAAAAGATGTATTTGAATACATGTTTGAATGTTTGTATATGCGTTTGTGTGTGTGTGTTGTGTTAATGTATTTCTCAAACACATCTACGTGTTTTTCATGTCCATCAAAACTTGCGACCAGAACTTTGATGGCTTCAAGTGGTTTTTCATCCTCGTACTGCACAGTTGGAACCTAAACACCTCAGAGTTTGAGTTCAACCTGAGTTGGTCTATGACCACGTGTTAGTTGGGTAGTGACAAGCGTGACCATGTTCTCTAGACATTCACCGTAAACGAACCGTGGTTCACCATTATCCTTCTTACAATTCGATCCCTTAAATCCAAATCCGCATTTCTCGTTGGCATTGGCCACCCCAAGTACTGTTTACTTCCGGTTGTGTAGCTGCTGACCCGGTTGATCAGAGCTGATTGCTTAGTATGCTGGTTGCTTGGCAGATGCTTGTCATGCTAGGGCCAGGGTCCTGGCACATAGGAATTCATTCACATCGCTGGGAAGACTTCCCCACTAGCCATCATAGAGCAGGATAGTTGTGCATGTAGCATGCTTGTTCTCCCCTTGCCGGATCTTGCCGGTGATTTTTCTCAACTGAAAATTACGATCATCAGATTCATCAAGAGACATGAGCCATCTACGATCAGCAGACTACTCACTAGGCATCAGCCATCCACTGGCATCAACCACCAGAAATGTCCAGCTGGAAGTCATGATCGACCACCCCTGAAGTCGGGGGTCAAGCTCTGGTGGTCATGGGTTAGCCAAGCTTTCATGGAGGATCACCTCGATCATTCATCCTATGGTACCATAACTCAATGGACACAGACCCCTTATCCTTGGCATTGCCGGCTATAAACATGCAGAATACCCACCCTTGGCATCCCATACTGGTTATTGTTTGTCATCAGCCATAGATATATATATATATATACAATTCATATATAATTATGACTTGTTTCACTTCCACTCATTTGCGTCAAAACATGTCCAATAATGTGAACCATATTCAATCACCTAAGTTTTTGTTCATTCTTGAAGCCCAGATGATTGATATCAATTCGCCTAAGTAGATATCAAACATATGGCTGCGGGTCAAAACCCTTAGTCCCCCTGGTTCCCTATCATTAACCAGCTCGTTGTCCCTATGATTTGCTTGGTCATTATAAGCCATGAAATTGTTGGTTAACTGCTTGACCCAGCTCGCCATAGTGTTGGATATTTGTCACTTATCATTTCCTATTATTATCTATTATTAACCATTCACCAGCTATTATCAAACATATCAAAGAAATATCAATCACCATAGCCGCCCTCACTGGGTATATCCCCTGTCATTGTTGCTTATACCCTATCATTAACCATTAACCACCTAGGCTTCACCATTGTTGGTTATCATCCCCCATTAGTTGCTTGGTAACCACACCTGGATGCCGGATATGCCGGATATGCCGGTTACGTTGGACCCGCCGCGTGTCAGGTGTTGAACGACCTTCCGCTGCAGCGCGCCATCCAGCGAGCCTTGGCTCATGGGTCTGGCGCTTCAGCGGCCTTGCAATGGGAGATCCATGGGAACCAGACAATTGGGACGCTTGGTTGTCTAAATTTCTGGGTGGTTAAATCTAAATATAGATGTAGATAAATAAATTGACTTTTGAAAAATATAGTTACATTTGGGTTTCTGTGTGCGTGTGTCTTAGTTATACGTGATTCTGTTCGATGTTTGAAATAGCGATGAGTGGGTACCAGCCAACCATCTTCCATCGCGCCACAGTCAAAAGCAGATGAACTTATGTGATTACGGGTGCCATGTCAGAATATGCATGCAGAGTGTTGTGAATGTGTATTTGTTGACGTGATGCGGCACTTTTACCATCTATACTTGTTACATACAAACAATCTTTATGTTGCATGCAGTATGCCTATATCAATCAATGCTTGTCACTGGAATTGAATGGGCTGATCAGTGACCCCGTCACCTGGGATGCCGCTTCCAGCTGAAAAGCATCGCCAGCTATGGTAAAACTGGAAGGGTACATAGGGTTGCTGCTGGGGATTCACCAATTTGGAGGGTTTGACTACCTGGTGCAACGTGTATCAAATAGTACTGGTTCGACTACTCCGAGGTGGCATGGGCTTGCCCAGCGGACGCTGGTACGAGGCAGGTCGGGCCAACCGCAGGGATTTGCCGGAGTGAACGATAGAGCGCTGGTCCACATTGGCGAGGATGCAATTGGGCATATGTTTTCAGCATGGCATCCGTCATCTACAAAATCTAGCATGTGATCTGAATAAGAACTCCTACGTTAGGATGGCCACGGAAATTATTTGATCTATATGTTGATGAATTGTGCGCAAAACATTGTTTGGCATTCTTGAAGCAGAGCGCGATGATGAGTTGATACACAGAGAGAGAGGGATAGATCCGAAAATCGTGTAGATAATATTTGTTGAAACTGATGGCGTGCAATCTATTGCAATCTACCATTTTGTTGATATGAAGTTTCAAGCAGCATTGCTGATTCAGCTGGGACGGCCTAGAGATGTTTGGGTCCATTCAGGAAAAACGCTTTGACAGTGGCTACACACATCCTGTAGACGGAACCTCTAGGCCAATACTGCTAGAAGTACTGTGCATGTGCCACGTGTAAGGTGTGATGGCAGATGGTTTGAGTGAACCACGCGGGGCAGGTTCTCCGGTCGTGCCAGGGATGACATGAGAGCTGCCGGGTAAATCGTGCCTCCCCATGGGACCTTGGGGTCAGAAATAGATGGATTGGACCCTGAGAGGTTGGCATCCTGATCCCAAGAGGTGGTGATTGCTGTTGATTGCAACGCAGCCAGGCTGTTGATGGTTTCAATGAGGTTTTGCTTGTTCTCCTGCTTTGCATGATGGAACTTCCGGGCATGAGTCGTGACCAAATATCATGGAAAATGGATGGAAAATGTGAGCATTTACATGCATCTGCCATTCACCAATGGTCTTTGAGACCAACTGGTGCTATTCACGGAGCCCGGACTGTCCACCATGGTTGCGCTTCAGCAGGCCGCGTTCCCGGACTCGAAGAAAGACGTGCGCTTACTTCCAGTCACCTACAAGCTACTTGGATACTATAGTTCATGCAGTTGGTTGAGAAAATGTGGCTAGGACGACAGTAGGATGCTTGAAGCTGAACGATATAAAAAGATGGAACCGCAAGGATTGCAACTGATGGATGGCCCACAGATTGCAACTGTCCATGGTGGTGACTCCTTTGTTGCAAGATTTACAGCTTCATTACTCAGAGAGACCCGGCTCTAGTAGCAAGTGCAGATGCCGACACACACCTTCCATCAACACCCTTTGTGCAACTGCTTGGAACAGGTTCAAGACGAGCTCACAGTCATCACCTTTAAGGCAGCCAGCATCGTACTCACAGGGCAGCAACGCATACGCACATATTCGTGATCGTTAATCTGTGCAGTTGCCTATGTTTATATAATTGGATGTGTATGCTATCCATGTTCATATGATATGATAATATGCGCATTTGTCCGTGCGCAAAGTGTGTGCATGTGTGTGTGTTCAGCCTGTTGCACACGAGTTACAAAAATGAATGAGCCCAGCATATGTCATTTCTGTTTTGGTGTTGAGCATTGTGTTGACTACCTTTGGGCCACGTCGGTGTTTGAGTTATGGACAGCTTTGTGTATCTACGTTTTGCGACCATCATTGTCGAGGTTTTCCCCACTTCACGCAGATGAATATCAAGTCTGTAAGGTCAATAAGACGATCCAGCTGCCACACAAAAAGTGACAAACACTAAAGTTCAATCTAAAATCCAGAAACATATTCTTGGCTAAGGTTCTAACTCCACTGTTACCGTGTGAAGTTACCCCAACCCACGGTACTTGATCAGCGTATTGCTGATCTTTGAGAAACACGTGGTCCGAACAGGTGACAGCAAGTTTTCTTGATCCCTGCGAGAATCAAACCCACTCTTGTCTTCTCAAGGTGCTGGTAGAGGTCATGTCAGTAGATTTGAGGTTGACAGGAACATTGGATTTCAATTATCCAGATATCCTGCCTGCCGGCACGTACTTGCGGGCACATGGATTCATCAATAATAATCAACATAACATACCTACATTACAATGTAATAAATCTAGCACTTCATGAATCTTGAGTTGCGTTTGTGACAACAACAGACCAGCACGCAGACATATTGATGCACAGATTGCGCAGGATCGGCGATGTCATGGAAGAAGCCAGCAAAGCCAGGCGCGCAACGCAACGGCTTGGTGTGGCCTTCGGGGGGTCAAGGATGGTCAAGGCTTGTAAGCAGCAAGGCGGTCATGGTGCAATCCCTTCTCCCTATTACTAAAAATCCCCGAAATGATAAGAAGAGGCGTGGAATTCCGGAGTTTTTTTTTTGTTTTTAAATACGCTTTTAATTGCGGCAAGTGAAATAGGAAAACGCATTCATTCCAGAAGGGTCTTTACCCCATAATAATAAGAATAGCCTCATCCTGAAAATTTGTTATCAAGGTCCTGATTGAAATCAATTGTTTAACAATATTTTGAATAGAATTTAAAAATAGTAATTTAATTAGATTTTGAAATAAAACTTTTCTATGTTTATTAATATAAGCATTTGAACTGATTATTATGGGCAACCTTCGAAATCCAATTTTAGCAGTATCTTACATAGAATTTAAAAAGATTTTAATTGAATTCAAAAAGCATTTGTTTTATTTTGCTCTGGAATTTTAAGTGCTTGTTAGCGGTCCGTCCGGGACCCGAATAATAAATAGCCCCCAATAAAAGACATAAATCACCGAGTTCTGCAATCCAACCATGTAGACGCCAAAACTTAAATCTAGTTGGTGGTTTTAAACCTGTTCTATTTTTCTTGATTTTCCGCGAAATTTTGAGATGGTCGATGTTTGGGATGGGTGAAGACAAACGCCCAAGATTTTGCTGGTTGATTAACAAACATATTTGTCACAGGGGCGGTTCAACCAACCACAGATTGATTCCTTGCTGAAAGATGCTACGTAGCTGGGTGCCAGCATCAATGTTTGCTGCCACGGACAGAACGGCGGGGCATCGTTCGCAACCAGCCACCGAGCGGGTGGGGGTCACACTTCAACCTCTAGTGTTAGTGTATGAAAATAATAATGTGTTGAAAAAAAATTAACTATAACTATATAAACATACATGTATGAAATTGAAAATGAGCGTATCAACAGTTCATCCCTGATTTTCCGACTGCTATTCACAATGTACATGGTCAGTAGGTACCATCACGTATGGCCAGGCCCCTAGCATTCAGATATACACATATTGCGGGCATGCAAATGCGCAGAGAGATGCAAAGGAGAAAAAGGGGTCAACCCTAGCAACCTTCCAATAGTCGTGCACGTGCGCTGTTGGACCAATCTATGGATTTTTGTGGTGCTTTTCAAACCTTCAACAAGCGTTGGAGGAACAGAGGAATCATGTAGCCACTTCAGAGTGGCGACCCATTTTTCAGAGGATCTTAAATGGCTAACCATGTCATGACCCGTTTTTTTCAGAGTGGAACCACATTGGTTAAGGGGACTGGCACCGCCCAAGAGTCGCCGCAAGGCTTTTCCCCAACTCCGTGGGCAGCAGCCCGCATTCGCCACGGTGCCTTGTCACGCAGCCAACGATGTGAAGTGCCAAGTGCAGGGGGATCCACTGCCCCCAAAGTGACTAGGCAAGCTGTGATCCTTGCTGGGTAATGCTGGGATAATTGGGCAACCATCCTAGAATTGATGTTTTTTTTTCGAATTGATGTTGTTTCTTCTCGTTCTTACTATTCTTTTTGTGGTTTTATTTGGTGCTTTGATACGATTCCTGGGTAAACCAGCAATACTTTTGGGATAGGTAAAAACCACTTCGCCCAAGCAAATGTATTTTGTCAGAAGCAACCATCCACTAAATGATTGTCTTTGCTACTGTAATTTTGTGGTGCTCCTTTGGGATCTTCACCGGCGGTGCATGGCTTTGGCTGTCAGCAGCACGTCTCCTAATTTTTGCCCGACCAATCAAAGTTGACAGGGAGTTGTGATTAATTTAATATGGTCAGGGAGGCATATGGCTAGAGATGAAGTCAATCGACAGGTCAAGAAGGGCATATTGTGGTATGCAGCAAGTACCAGCTGACCAGACCAACCACAACCGTTAAGATGTACGATAGAGCGATCATCATTTGATCGTGAGCCCCACCCATAGACCAGATTTCAATATGCGCTTGAATGACCGCGCCGCGACAAATCTATGTGATCCGGAAAATCAAGGGCTCACAGGTCGACGGTGCAAGGACGGTATCCATGATGCACTGTCGGTCACCCTCCCCAACAGCTCCGGTAAAACATAGATTGGGTCCTGGTCATTCTGTAGAGGGCTTGTGCCTTCGATATCATGAGCTATTGTTTTGACTATAGCTACTCAATACACACACACACTCATATATATCTATATATATATTATATATATACACATATTTTTTGTGTGTGCCTACCAGGAAATACCGTGAGACTCTCATCGATGCGGAAGATGCTTGCGACCGACTCTTGCATGGGAGTTTGGGTCCTGCCAGGAAGTCCAGTGGTTGGTTGAGATTTCTTGGGATCAGATAGGGCTTGGACCCAGGGTTAAGCAGAATGCCAGAGGGATATATTGATAGAATGAGGAGCCGTGTCACCCCTTGGTAAGCGTTGGCAATCCAGCAATACTGCAGTTTGAAAAGCTCAAAACCATCCATGTTGAAGGTGTTCTCCTTCACGTGTTGTAATTTGGTAGTTGTGCCGGGTTGGAAGTTCATAAAAGATTGAACCGGGAGCTGATCCATTTCCATTCTGATGTTCTTGAGCCATGTCTACCAAGCAGCCGTCGCTTCCTCGCTTTCCATCCATGATGACTTTGTGCATGGGCCAATTCACTGTCTAGTGCTACAGTTCCATTAAACAAATTGATCAATGAATTCAGCTGCTTGCATTCCCATCAATTCTTGAAAGCCGAGTTTGAACAGATTTTTTTTGGCAATACAGGAGTAAGTGTAAGTAAATTCTTCCCTTCCTCAAGTCATGATAGCACACCAGGCAAGAAAAAGCCCCTCACAACAGCTCAGCTTCTCATGGCGGCCGAGGCTGGGGCCTGGCCTTTCGCAAGTCGTCCTTCAGACCTTTCCGCTTTCCTGCATGTCCCTGGGGTCCATAAGTTGGGGGCCGGCAACCGTGGTAGCAAAGGTTGGGCCGCCCATCCCTTGGTTCCCTTTGAGCACATGACTGGGAGGCTGTGAATCTATAGACAGACCCATATCTACCTGGACTTGGGAGCTTTTTGATGGTGAATCTGGGGAAGAGAGAATCAGCCCAGGGGATGTCATATCTGGGGAAAGCTAGTGAGAATATGTAAGAATAGCATGTCGGGATGGCCTGAGAAAGAGAGAAGTCCTATTTGCAAAGGTCATTACAGACATTCATATCGAAGAGGCGGTAGTACCTGTTTGGCAATGTACCCTTAGACCACAGCCGTCAAGTCAGACATCAGCAACCACACCTGAATTATTCTATGACTTTTTCGGATGGGATACTGATGTGGCTATCAATGTTGATCATCAATATGGGGGAAAATAACCAACCATAGAAGGTTGTGATGCAATGGTTAGTGATAGCACAGCAGGGACATAGGGTTTTGACCCACGGCCATTTACATTTGGAGTGCCGTTGCTCATGAACTCAGAGCCACATGCGCATGCCATCATGTGGCTGCAGGTCAAGCAGCATCTATGCTTCATCAACACCCATAGATTGAACAGACTGTAAACCTCCTTGCCATTTTCTTCACAGCCCTCATGGCCCATCATCATTCAATCAACAATTGGATCCCGCGCCTTTCAGCATACTGCCTCTGACGAAATCTGAGGAGACCCAACGTGATCTTGGAACTATTACAAGCTTCTTGTTCCTTTGTCATCATGAGGGTACTGGATTTCGTAGGACGTATGGCATGGACCGGCCACTGGGCCATCATCAATCTGTACGTCACGGTGGGGTGGTCCAGCCTGACAGGTGCTGATCGGATGATTTTCTGGGCCCCAGATGTTTTGGCCCCGCGCCTTTCCTGGGAAGTGTACGGCGGCTACCATGTGAACTATGAGCAGACGGGAAGTGTCTTGGCAGTTGGAAAATGGAGAGAGGCAAGATTACATACTATATATATATATATACATATAAATACGGCATTCATTTACTTTTATCTCTCTCTATTTATATTTTTATATCCAAGTATATTTCAATATTTAGAGAGATTTAATGAGATTTATGTATCTATATATGTGCATTTTTTATTTATTTATTTATGAATTTATTTGTTTATTTTTTGATTCATCTATTTACCTTTCGTTTTACATTGAATATAGGTATGTAGATGTGTTTCCAATTATATATATATATATATATATTGATACTCAGTTGGTTAGTTAATTAGTTTGTTGTTTAATTGGTTGGTTAGTTGATTCCTTGGTCATCTAGTTTAGTTAGGTGGTTGGGCCTATGGCTTCAGACTCGTTTCCTGCGTAGTCTCCCCAGGTCGGCGCCGCCCTAGGAACCTGCTAAGCATGGCCAGCTGGAGGGTATCAGACATAGGGCATTGGATTCGATGGTGGCCGAACGACGAATTGTTGTTGCTGATTTATATGTACAATTTTTTTTGTAAAAAATATGTTTTTACATATGCATATATTTTTTCATATATTTGAATTTACATATACATATAAGTATACATTCTGGCTATGTCGCAATTTTCTGCAATCATGGTGAATAATGGTTGCTTCTGTAATGGCTAATGATGGAAGGCAAAGCAGAAGAAAAACACAGCGCGGAATTCAGCGCCATATTGTAGAAATGCGGTGAGGAATTATACACAGTCCAAGTCTATAAGATGAGCCGCCACCTCGAGTGGCCGTGAGGCTTGCTTTCCAGCTGGTGACAAATTCTTTGTTTTTTCATGTTTTTTTGGCTTGTCAGTGATGCGACCAGAACCACTCCATAGTTCTGGAGATTTGACCAGAACTGTGAGCCTTAATTGATCCGAACTACCAAGCAGGTTTGAAACGTCAGATCAGGGCTTAGCAACCCTGCGGCTTTGCATGTTGCGGTTGTCACGTCTGGTACATCCCTGTACATCATCCAAGTTTGATATTTTCAGTTTTCCACATTTGTCTAGGTCTCTATTCTTGGGTATGCAGCGGGCCAAGCTACTTTTGCCATCATTTTCATCAGCTTTCAGCGTACAATCAGTCTTCACATGTCTTCACCAGCTTTCTCCTGTCGTTTGATGATCAACATGTGATCAAACCATCATTGTCATCAACTTCTGACGGCTGATTGAACTCTTAGAGATGGGTTCACGGCATTGCTGCAGCCGTGAAATCGGTGCCCGACCAAGGTGATCATAAACCCGTGGCTTGGCTCGAGCTGAGAATGCGTACCTTCTTGAAGGGCTGGGTGCCCCTTTAAAACCATAGAAAACATTAGAAAAACCATAGAAAAACCATAGAAAAACCATAGAAAACCATAGAAAACCATGGAAAACCATAGAAAAACCCTAGAAAAACCATATCAAACCATTTCAAACCATTTAAAACCATATAGTCATTTTGGCATGATTGCGGGAAACCCCAACAGTATGGACCTATGTCTCAGGTTTCGAGCCCGGGAGCTTGGTTCTTTGTCAGGTTTGAAGGTCCTAAAGGCCGATTTTTCGGAGTGCAGCCCAGATGTTTCGAGGCCAGTACTGATGGCCAACCGTGGCCAATCCATGCCCATCCTAAATCATGAAAATGAACCATTCGACCCTGATCCCTCATGCAAAATCACCATCATTTGATCATCAACCCTGATCCGTGATGAAACCACCATCATCATCCCCTGTGGTACATTGAAGTTATTTTCCTGGGAGTTCACTTGTTTTTTAAAAAAAAATGAAATCAAATAACACCAGGGATCATCATCAACCATGCTGAGCACCAGGATCCGCTCCCCAGGTGTGGTTGGACCTCCTGCTGCGAGTTGCAGCCGCTCCGCCTGACGCCGAGCCTCCAGAGGAGACAGCACCCTGGCGCTACTGCTGGGTGCTCACATAGGTATACATAGATCATAGATGCATATAGATATGGATACGTATAAGTATATATGCAACTATTTGGGAGTGTATGTGTATGTGTGTGTGCGCATTTATATTGGTAGTTCTGTCTTTATATGTTGATATGTATACATATGTGTGGGTGTATTTACTTTTCTATTGATATGTATATGTAGATATGATGTAAATGGATGTGATATGTGCATTTAGCTTGCGTTGATTTGTTCTAAGATGAATTGATCCATCTACCTATCCGCATTCTAATACATAGATATTTCTATGATGTATGCAATTGTTTTATATAGCCACGTGCTCGTCCTCAGCCCGGCCGAACTTCCGGGATGGCGAGGGAGAGAAAGAGAGAAAGACATATATCTAAACTTGCACATGTCCTGATGAAGTCCTTTTGTCGTGTACACTTGTCAATCATACATTCTTTCTATTTTTGTCCATATATAGTGTGCATGTCTTGTTTATTTGTCATATTAGTTCATAATGTTTTATGTTTCAGTTGAGGAATATGTGTGGTATGTTGTGTCTTGTTGGCTTATGGTATCCATTTGAATGCATTCCATGTCTTATTTACACTGGCGCAAATGTCGGACTCTGTCGCTAAGGAGGTTCAGGTGGAAGAGGCAGAATCGCCTGCACCATGGCTGCATGGTAGGACTGACTGCCGCTGACCTGTTGCTTCTCAGGGTAAACCAAGTGCTGGCACGACCAAGGTTCCCTGCCCCTGCAAGTTTTGCATCAGGGATATGTTTTTTTGTGACCACCCAGGTTCCCTGCCAAGGGATTCGTCACCTTCTTGACGTAGACACGTGCATGTGGCAAAGTTGTTTGTCCTGGTGCTTGCGCTATACAAACAGGGCGATTACCACTCAGTACATAATGAAAAGATGATAAAAGATGTACAAGAAGTGTGTATGCGCACCTGTCTCTCATTTCGAAACCCCAAAATCGGATCGTTTGCCAGCTTGCTTTGGAAATCAGTCGTGGCCAGCCAGTTGTTGTCGCTGGAGTCAGGCCACCACTATTGTTCCTTGCAGCGGCCTGATCATTGACTATGACACGATATACCACTACTATCGATGGGATCAATGGACGTGATAGGCCAAACATTTCGTGCAGCACACCTATGTGATCATGCTGGTCGTTCTCCTCAGTACCATTCCATAATCGAGACCGACAAGGCCATGAGGTACATACTTGGTTTTTTGGTGGGTTGGCTGGCCGTTGATCGGATGATTGGTGCTTTTTGGTCGTTTGGTTGGCTGGCCGGTTGGATATCCGAGTCCTTTCTCGGTCATGCCTTCGTTTTTCTTCCCCGTTGGTTATCATGTGGGCGTATCAGTTTGCAAGTTTCTGGAGGGTGCATTGCAAACAGCGTGCAGACATGCACTTGCTGCATCTTTGTTGGTGCCATGAATTCAGCTTTCTCTAATTGAGCTTGGTTAAATTGGTTGTAGCTAGGGTATTTACCAGTTTTGGTACACATGACTATACAATTAAGTGAAATGGCTTACCGAACAACTTACAAGTTAGGGGGCGGCCTTTATATATTTGCTTTCTGAGAATCTAGGCGAAAGTAGAAAATCCGGTGATGGCAGATAGTTTGAATATTGGACATCCGGTTTTCTGGCTTTCAGCTTACTTTGCGGGAGAGTGCAACTCAACTGAAACCAAGCCAGTCACAATTATCATGTTGATTGTGGCGTTTGCGCTCCGAATCTTCCAAATGATTGATATTCCATGATATTCCAATCATGAGTAGCAGCAGAGGCAACAGTGGCTGGCGTAGGTCCCTCCGCACGAAAATTGTGGGTCCCAACAAGTTCCAACATGAGATCCATGAACAGAACCACCCCAAAAACATCCTGAAAAGCATAATTTTTGAAAGGGCACCAATTCGTAGAGACACTATTTCAACTATTTCCAGACAACCCTTGCAGTGTTAGCATTCTTTGGCTGCCCTGTTCATTCGCAAAGCTGACATCACCCATGAAACGATTCGCAGCGTTGCTGAGACCAGAAGAGCATTTGGGTGGGCCAGGCTCGTGCAGCGTCGGTTCCTTTCTTGTGCTTTGGTTAAGACAGCAGCACGACCAACCACAGCACCAAACACTGGTTGGTGGTTGGTTAGTTACTTACAAAAAAAAAAACTGGCTGACTAATATTTTCTTAGGGGTTGAAACCACCAACCAGAACAGTAGAGAGAGAGAGAGAACAGAGCTTTGCTGCCGAAGCATCGCCACTTGTTTCGTTTGCTACCCCAAGATCGTAGCCATACATTGGTGACAATGTTTTTTTTGCCTACTTCGTAGAGGCTTCATTTGCCAACAGCGATAATTCAGAATCATGCTCTGTAAGTATTATGAGACAACCATCACTGACTATTACCAACCATCATTGGTCATCACCAACGCCAGTGGAACCTGCAGGCCCGGTTCCAGCTGTTTCAATATCCGGCTCAGGGTAGCATCCGAAGCTCTCACACGCAGGTAATTGCTGAAACTACTGCCCTAGGATGGAACAACTGATAGCTCGATGATATACTGTAGCTGGGTCAATCCAGAGGAGCGAACCGCGCAGATGCAGCACGATGATGCATGATGCTGTCGTATTTGATGTCCCACCACACGGGGACATCTTCTCAGTTTGGATTATCCAACCGTCTCATATCACGATGGGTAGCATCGAACGGATCCGACCGGCATGTCCGGACTGAAATCAGGTCTTGGTGAGGTTGGGAAATCCAAGCAAGGCCTGCACCACAAAGTTCCCATGTGCAGAATGCAAAAATCGTATGCACGCTCGTGTCAGAGTGTGGTTTCATTCCTATGTCCATACATGTCTGGTTTAAAAAAAACATTTCTGGTTGGTGGTTTCAAGCATTGTTCATTGATCCATGGTCATTATTAAGAAATGGTTGGTCAACTGATATTTCTCATACGGGTTGAAACTGCCGCGGAAACCGCCATCCAGATTTGTTTGTGTACCAGGTGCATGGTGCCAGTGGTGGATGTAAGTGACCGGGTTCTTGCGACTCGCCAGCCACCACTCCAGGCAGGCAAGAGCCAATCCACAGACCTGGAACTGGACGCCTGACAAAGATGCGGCCAGGGGCCCTAGTACGCCTTGAGAAACTTCAGGTTATATAACGACTTAACGACCATGGCTATCCATAGCTTCTTTTGATACATTACTAACATAGTTGTCCATATCTTATTATTGGATGCATTTTCGATACTAAAATTCTTAAGGACCATAGTTCCATTTTCGAAGGGAGGGCCATTTTTTTAGGGAATTTATTTTTTTTAGTTTAGGGAATTTTTCTTTTTTTCCCTATCCCTGTTGCTTTACTGCTTTTCTGCTTTCCTGCTTTTCTGCTTCTCGGCTTTCCTGCTTTTCTGCTTTTCTGCTTTTCTGCCTCTCTGCTTTTCTGCTTCTCTGCTTCTCTGCTTTTCTGATTTTCTGCTTCTTTGTTTTTTTTGTTTCTTCGTTTTTCTGCCTTGCAGAAGCAAGGCAAACCTTAAAACTCCTAAACCTTAAAACCCTAAGATCCTAAAACACCTAAACCTTAAAACACCGAAATGCTGAAAGACCCAAACCCTCAAACCCTGAAAACCTTTAACCCTAGAATTTCAAACCCTAAAACAGCCCTCCCCGCTATCATGTATCATATATATCATGTCATCATCTACCATTTTTCTTAATCATATATTCTATGTGATTAATTTCATCTCTTGTTATGCATGGGGATCATTTCTATCAGATCATCTTGTATCATTTTTCCTACCTTTAGATTATATGTGATTTATTCTCATCTCTGGTTACGCATGGGGGGGCTGCGCCCCCCCAACCCCCCGCTATCGTGCATCATTTCTATCAGATCATCATGTATCATTTTTTCCTACCTATATATTATGTGTGATTTATTATCATCTCTTGTTACGCATGGGGGGGCTGCGCCTGTCCCCCCCCAACCCCCCCGCTTAATCACAACAATCACCAACAGCAACAATCACAACAATCACAACAATCACCAACAGCAACCATCCACGATCACAACAATCACCAACAGTAACCACCCACCACCACCACCAACAATGACCAACAACAACAACAACAACAAACGCAATTGCAGCAGGCTTTGCCAATGGAGGGGGTTTTGCTCAACATCAACAACATGAACCACCCCCTCCTTAATGGAAGTGTGAAGCACCGACATCTATCAAATAATCTTGGAAGTAGGAGTTTGCTTTCCCAAAATGCAGAAAATACCTTGCAAAGTAGGAGTCTGCTTTCCCAAAATGCAGCAAATACCACGCAAAGTAGGAGTTTGCTTTCCCAAAATGCACCAAATACCGTGCAAAGTAAGGACTTATTTCCCCAAACGCAGCAAGTACCATGCAAAGCGAGATGCTTACTTATTTCCCCACATGCACCAAATACCATGCAAAACACGAGGCTGACTTCCCAAAATGGAGCAAATACCGCGCAAAATGACAGGTTCTGGCTCGGAACTGCTGCAAATACCAGGGAAAGGCTCCAGGAAAGGAAAAAAAAGAAAAATTCCCCAAACTAAAAAAAATAAATTCCCCAAACAATTTCCAACCCTTTTCGAAGTGTCAATTGTAGTGGTTAAATGATGGTTGCGAATGACTAGTTAAAGCTAATGATAACTGATAGCTACTCGCTAGAGCAATCTTGCGGAAGGAAGCGAAGAGGCATTGGTTCACGCCGGTTTTGCGCATTGGAAATGATGTGCAATTGAATCATTCAATTGTCCATCGAATGTAGGGTATACCAGTATCAATCTTCACTGCAGTGGGGTTCAAAAGAAGCAGAGAAAAAGCAAAACGTCGCCCATGTGTGTAAAACAGGGGAGACACACAGAAATAGATCTGATAAGTTTTGATGGTGCGATGAACAAGCCCAACCATCCCCAACAATCCCCAAAAACTAATCCTGGCTTATGAGCGGTGACAAAATGTGTTGAATTAAAGATGGATTTGATGGCTACTGGCAAACAGTTGAAGCTGATACTTTGTGGCTGCTTTGGCAACACAAAGGCTGGCATTGCTGCCAACCCTGTTTATTGTATATGTATTGTTCGAGTTATCCGAGACGGCAAAAAATCAATCACTACGCACTACGATTTGGATATGCCATTCTTTCACAAGTTTGGCTCTGAGAGGCATCGCGTCGTTTGTTTCTGAGTCATGTCGCAGAGTTTTTGCATTGATTGCAGAAAAATATTGCATAATATTTGCTCTACTTATCCGAGCCACTCCTGGCCATTGTTTCACTTGCTAATCTTGGCATCATATGATATTTTCAATCCTGCATCCAGAGGAAACTGATCCATTGTTCCTAGAGTAGGTGGAACAAAAAATCCAACCCCAACCCAAGGAAGAAAACAACAACCCTACACCCCAAATCTTATTGTCAAAAGCATGCAACTGAGTTGCTGGCACCTGGGCTTCGGTTTGGTCGCATCCCAGCGACCAGCCTTTCTCTTGGGATGGGCACCGCACCGAAGTTAGGGTATGTTTGATTGCGGCTCGTGAACCAGCTTTCGCCAGGCGGACTGCGAGCTGTGCGACATCCCCTTCTCATTGTTTCGACGTCGCCATCATTGACGCTTGGCTCGGAGTGTTTTGTTCCTATGAAATCTAAAACAAGCAGGGTACCAGTACCTGTGGACAGTGCTACAGTATGAGGTACATCCTAGGACCAGCGCTTCTGCCAGTGCAATTGATCGGTTTTAGCATCAGGTCTTTTGATGTTGGCCAGCGATGTGCCAGAGCGTGCAGTACAGACCCATACAGACTCCAAATCAGATACTGCCTAGAGAAACCATCCTCAGATGAAAGCGTCATATGTTTTGTTGACAGGGAAATCATTGAAATCACGCAATTTGAGATGCACCACAACTAATCCATGTGAAGTACACCATACACATCAGCAGGTCGGTACTGTGGACGGTGCATTTGCGACAGCTGCAGCCCCGTGGTGTGTTGGCGAGTTCTACCAGAGCCACTGGGCCAGCACTGGGCGCGAATTTCTCGAGGGGTTGAAAGGAAAATGATGAATTGTGGATATGAGTCTGAGTGGTTTGCCTTCACACAGGCATATTGTATGTGTATATGTTTTTGTTGGAATGGGTTATCTAAATATACGCTGCTGTATGTATGCGTGTGCGTGTGTGCGCATATTATGGGTGCATGATGGTGCATGCTTGCATCATGCCGGGTTTTTCAAGAAAAGCAGCCACCTCGTCAGAGCCCAACAATAGCCGATACAACCCCCGAAATCTCATATTCAAAGTTGGCACTTGGATCTGCACAATGCTCAGCCAAAATGGGTGTTGTTCTTGCAGGCCTCGACCAAATATGCATCGACACACCACCTTGAATTTGTGGCTCGAGGGCGTGCAGTAAGCAAAGATATGTTCAAGAGGGATGGCTGCTTTTGAAGAACACGCTATGTAATTCATATGTGTTTATTCCGATGGGCATCGGCATGTGATGGCATGTGCACATTTACATAGATTCATATTTTCGGTTCATGTGCCATGCCCACACGCATGTATGCGCACACCATTTTACATATATATGTATATATACTTATTTTATTCATATTTTTGTTTTTATTTTCTAGATGTCTATGAATATGTCAATATGCTTTTTTATGTATTTGTGTGTTTATTGGTTTGTTTGTTTATTCATTGTTTGTTTATGTGTTATTACTCTATTTTTCGTTTATATATGATTTTTTATTTACAGTATTCACATCTATTCATTCATTTATGTGTTTGTTTTTATGTGCATGTGTGTCTGAGCGTGGCTCAAGACAACCAACCAGGCCCGGCAAAATGGGATGAATCAGTCCCCGGTGCATTGGGCGCCCAATTTTTAGCCACAGCAGTGATCGAATGGGAGCATTGTCAAGTGACACTAGGTCGTCTATGGATTGTCTCACCCCGATTTGTTCACCCGGACAAGGAAACAAATAGAATCAATATGAATCGAGTACGTTTGATTGGGCCACCCGCTCGCTCTCAGCCCAGCTGAACCTCCGGGATGGCGATGGAAAAAACAAAAAAATGAATCAACTGCTTTCGGATGCCCGCAGATTCCGGGCCTTCGGATTGTTCGTTTCGCTGCTACCTCTGTGTTTTCATGCGGCACCTCAGGCTGGATCCTTCTCGCCCCTCGCGCCTTTGCATCGAATGCTCTGGGACCAGCGTTGCAGAAGAGCCCGAAGGATGACGTGGCGGCCCACGGCCCAAAACAGGGCGCGAGAGCGCCGCGTGCAGGTTTTGGACTGTTGGAATGGGCTCAGACTGGAGGTTTTCATGGTGAAAGTATCGCCAAGTCAGCACTGGATAGTGGAGACGGTGGTCATCCGTACAGTTTGATTACAGTCTCATGTGGTGTCTTTGAGTTTTGGGGTACCTGGGGCAGTGTTTGACAAGCAGCTGGGCCTAGGATGGCCTAGGGCCCTAGGAATTTTATTATGTTCAATCAAATGTTCAAACGATGCGTACATTTGTGGGCGCGTGCAGGTGCTAATTCGTTGGCACATGTTGGTGCTGTTATTCGAGCCCTTTCTTATGGTGGGTCAACATCTCAAGACCAGAAGATGTGAACAGAGGGCTCCCATGCAGAGGAGCGGAAAGAAAGAACAAGTCCCCCTCCTGCCTTTGCACAAGGACCCCTCCCTGGTTGACACTTGAGGCTGCAGATTCTGGTAGCTACCAGGTGGGGCCACCTAGTTATAAGTCGGTCAATAACCCATTTAACTGTGGCTATATGTCTGTGGCATAAGAGGTGGTTACCCTAGTCACAACAACCTGATTTAACCAGCTACTGGGACCTACATTGTAGTTGCGGTTGAAAATCCATGATGGAAATGACTCTGAAATACTCTGAACACATCGCCGCTCGACATGGGCCACCCATGAGTACCCATGACCTGCCAGACCATCCCAAAGCAAAAACCAAAGAAGCAACCAAATTGAAACAGGAGAATGGATGGCTAGTGGGTAATCATCCCAGTGACTAACTGGTTAGTAACCGTGGGGATTGTAACTAGCGGAAGTGGACGATCCAAGTGCAGGAGACACCCAGAGTCGTCAATCTCTCCAGTCAGGCCGCGGTCCGTGTCAAGTTGCGACAGCAGAAACTGGACGCCATGGAGACGGACGAACTGCTGGATGAATGGCAGGACGCTGCCCTGCGGAATCACTGACACAACAAGGGTGAAAGAGTTGGACGGTCCCCAAAATGATGAGTTCCGCTGAAAGAGGCCATGAATTTCGGAGATTTTTTGGAGTACTTCCGTTGTAGTCATGGAGGTGAACTCGGGTGGTGAAGCTATTTTGGCAACTTGGGATACCTTGGGAATGATCGCAAACCTTGTGTGGAGATAGTTAACCAGCCAGTTCGCTAGGGATCAGCTGCTGTGGGTTGCCTACAGCCAGGCACATGGCTTTACAGAAGAAGAGGCCTGGGAAGTGAGGGGAAAGTGATGGTCGTCACACCTGTTGATGTTATACCCGTTGATGAGGAGCTTGGTTGAGATGTGTTGAGATCTCAGAGTTTGGCTGGGACATGTCGGGCCAATCCTTCGCCAATGCTGCCAAGACTACGGTCCAGCATGCGGATTTTCTGTGACGCCCAGGAATCACATGGAAGCAGTTTGTCAGTGAACAAATATGGCTGACAGCTGACCACCAAATCCATGTTTGGCCCACACCTGTACGCTTGTTGAATATTCTGAAATCCGCTACTATAAAGCTATTATTTAGATTTATTTAGTTTTCTAGCAGGGGTTCCACTAAAAATATTTCACGAAATCTCCAGCCAGGGAGTTGGGAACCCAAAAACTCAATCTTTTTTACCATGGTGCTTTGGTAGACACCTTTTACAACTATACCCGTGGGGTTTGAGACAATTTTCCAGTACACTGGATCATGTCGACATCCAACTTGCGTTCCAAAGAGTTTGGGGCATACTTTTTTCGGATTACACATTGATGACGCGTGGTAGTTTTTCACGCTTTCAATCTTGGGATACTGTGTCAATGGATTCCTAGTCCCCCTGATGATTGCCACGAACCAAACAGGGTGCCCAGTTGATGAGCAGCGGTCACCAATCCCAGGGGCTCCCATGGAGGCAACAGCTGCCATGCGAGAGAAACTCAAGGTGGGCGCACTTCACCCAGCTGGTCGCACCACCATTAGCCAAGCATTTGCCAATAAATTCGATGCATGAAACAATTGAGAACTGTTGGTTGCAGGATGTTCGCAGGTTGTACTGGCCATGGATCTCCTATTCTGTTGTTTAGTTTTGGTTTCGTCTCGGAGGAGCAGGATCTTGACCCGCTATCATGTTTGTAGGTCCATTGGCAGCCATTGGCAGCCTATGTTTCCTCGGTACAGGGTACAACGGTGGGTACTGGTAGGATGGGCTAGTGGCAGCCTGAGCCGCGTTGGGGCCGTTTCAAGAGCCCCAATTGATTGATGGGCGCGGTGGCCCCAAGCACTCAAATGGCTCGAGGCGGCTGACCCCAAGATCCTGAAACAGTGATCATCACGGTATCTCCATAAATGGATGGCCTCCAAGACTCATTTTCAATAGGCAAACCGCAGGTTCTGGGGTACTGGGATGCCAATTCATGGATCTACCGAGCAACCCAGGGCGGGTTCCGGGGGTGATGCTTGAACAACGAGGACGAACAACCTAAAGGATCCAGCATCATTCGGTTGAGCTGCACTTGGCTTGGAGGGCATCATACTCTGTATTTGTCATGCCCTAAAGTCTTCAACTTTAGGTTCTAGTTGGTTCCATCCCTGTATAGGGACTTACTTGGGATTGGCCGCACCTGAAGCCACCCTGGCTTCACTATTCACCTGCCATGGTTGCCCCACCAAATCAACAGTGATTCAGAGTGGATGGCTGGCTAGTTTCAGGGTTTGCTTTGTCGCTAGGACCATGCCCAGAAGCCGTGATATGAGTGTTGACGCAGCATAGCTGATGCTAGTACCCTTTCGCACTCCAGAATGGCAACCGAAGTTCTTTGTTGCTTCGTGCGATTTACCCCCGCCAACAGTGGAAGCTACGTTCCATTCTTGGATGCCACTGCCATGTGCGAGCCCTACTACCAGCAAGTTTCAAGCAACAGGAGTGTACCAAAGATGGTTGAATCACTATAGGATACTATAGGTCCAGCTTTTGTGACTGATCACCCAGTGTCCCTGACCTCAGGCAATGGCACACTGGAAGGAAATGCCGGCTGGGAACCACAGTGCCCCGCTGGTTGATTTGGTGTCTTCATTTTCAGGCTTTCTAAAACTTAGAATGCCCCCAATCACCAGCAATGGTCATTCTTCATGAACAGCAGGTGCGGAAGTCATCACCCATGCTACTTGTAAGCTGCCCGTATTAGGCGGTTGAAACCTTTTCCAAAACGGAGCAAGGAGATATAAGGAGTGAAATATTGTAGAATGCATTTGACAGCGGTCCGTCATTGATGATGCTCAGTCCATCAACAGTACACCCTACAATAATGACTTCATGCCCCGTGGTTTTGCAGATTCCATTGGATGACTTCTTGTCAGAATATGACCAACAAGAACCGATGGAGATGTCATGACTATGATTCATGTTTTCAATGTTTCCCTCCCTCACTTGGCTTCCAAAGGCCGCCATCCTCGGCCAGGGCCCCTGAGCATATACAAGTGGACCTAGGCAGTAATGCGAATCAACACTTTGTGAGCTGTTTTGTTATTGATCAGCGTAGGCGATCCCTCAAATGCTAAGGGTGTTTCTTACATCATCAATGCCAGAGAATACTTTGTTTTGCCTCGATACTGTGCCCTTGGCTCAAATTTCTTTAGGCCATTCGGCGTGCTGAGAAAGCTTTGCAGGTCTTTCAGTAGATGCGCAGTGATCAGTACCACAAACCTTTGCTCTTTCGGTGTATGTGCTTCAAGCCATTGTGTGTTGCATGGGAAGCTACATGAAGCTACCCTTTGTTCTTTGGAAAGGCTTCATTACGTACCAATGAGATTGGATCCGCAACCTGGGGTGATGAAGTAATTCGAAACCGTGTTGTTTGGCATGGTATCAATTTTAATATGCGTTTACATCCATCCACACATGGGCACCTCATTCGCACAATTGCTTGGTTCTTGCGTGGGAGGACCCGGCTTTTTCCTTGGCGGTTCCGCTGGGCACCCAGTTCTCAGGTCCAGATGCTTCAAGAGGAGTGCCGCGACTTGGGTCTTCCCAGCGGGCGACTCAGGGGCCAGGGTCAGCAGCAGGTCTGGCAGCTGCAGACGCCTCCGTGGAGTGGGCAATCCCCCCAGGAGCCACCCCACCAGCCTCCTATGGAGTTCAAGTTCCTCACCACAAGTTTCCTGGCGTTTTTTTTCCAGCTTCAGTCACCAACCCCTGGCCTCAAGTTATTCTTGGTTGCTTCGCCAGAATCGGCATCCATGCAGTGAAACTTCAGTAATCAGAGGGTGAACGGGATCAAATGACACAAAATGGGTGGATTTCACCGAAGACATGAAAAGAGAACGTGAAATAACAGAGAGCAAGGACCAACCAGCTTCAAATAGCCCAGATTCAAACGGTCATGAAGTGATTGGATATGTTTTGTTTTTTAATGTTTACTCTCTGATAGATGGACCTGGGACTGGAAAGTGGCCGATGTTTTGATAGGTTCCAAAAGCTTCCCTGCAAAATTATGGTCATTCCCCACTTCCATGTGTTATTTATTTCGCAGTTTCTTTCCATCTGCACATGTACACTGATTGATGCCTGAGTCACTTTGGCTCAGCGAGTCATCCTATTTGGCTCAACATCATTCAAACCCTCTGATCATATGCTTTCTACACAATGGAAGTAATACGGTTTCTGATTTGCATCACGTCGACCCGTAGGGATGCCTGCCAAAGACATCGATGGATTCCCATGGATGGTTTCCCCATTAAAGCTAACAACCACAGGCCCCAGGCCAGGGCAACCAACCGAAGCAGGGACACGTGGTGCATGTTGCAGCCCCGGGTTGTTCTTTCCCCAGTTGCCAGTTTGGTATGCGGTATGCCCACCCACCAAAGACCTGCAGATGGCAAGAGGTTGGACGCCCAAAACGGATCGCCGTCGTCATCACCACCATTCTCATTGCCATCATCGATACATAAAACATCATAAAACAACCCTTCGTGCTCCCCAGTATTGCTGCTCACTATCCAGCAACTATATTTATAACCATCACTGACCTAATAGCGATACAGAGAGAGAGAGAGGGATCACTCAGCTGGAGGGTGGTTTTAAACATGTCGTTATTCTAGTGCCGCTTCTCCGGGTTAAACCCTCTGGACGCCCTAGCAATTGGTTGGTTGACAAATAGTTGTCATAGGGGTCGTGAGCGCCACCAACCAGTTGATTCTCCGGTTTAAGTCACCATTATATCACCACTATTGACCATTATCAATAATGGTGTTGGATGGGTTGGACCATTTTTTGTACCGTTATTGACTATTAGGAATTATTGACCATTGTGGACCATCATTAGTAAATATTGACCATTGTTTAACCCCATTATATCCATTATTGATCATTACAATGTTATAATTTGAAAAAAAGATGTTATAATTTGATGTTATATCACCATTACGGATGTTATATCACCAGTAATTCATCATTATAGCCCGGGTTTATACCCAAACGCCCGCACCATCATCATCATCATCATCATCATCATCATCAGCAGCAGCAGCAGCAGCATCATCATCATCATCATCATCATCATCATCATCATCATCATCATCATCATCATCATCATCATCGCCATCGTCATCACCACCATTCTCGTTGCCATCATCGATACACAAAACATCATAAACAACCCTTGTGCTCCCTAGTATCGCTGCTCACTATCCAGTTACTAGACTTATAACCATCACTGACCTAATTGCGATACAGGGAGAGAGAGAGAGAGAGGGATCACTCAACTGGCTGGTGGTTTTAAACATGTGTTATTCTCTTTAGTGCCGCTTCTCCTTGCAAACCCTCTGGACGCCCTAGTTTAAAAAAAAAGTTTTTGACAAGTAGTTGGTTGACAAATAGTTTTCATAGGGGTCGTGAGCACCACCAACCAGTTGATTCTCCTCTTTAATCCACCATTAAATCACCATTATCGACCATTATCAATAATGGTGTTGGATGGGTTGTACCTTTTTTTTGTACCATTATCAACTATTATTGGGAATTATTGACCATTGTGGACCATCATTAATGATTATTGATCATTGTTTAACCATTATATCCATTATTGATCATTACAATGTTATAATTTGATGTTATATCACCATTACGGATGTTATATCACCATTATTGATGTTATATCACCATTATTGTTGTTATATCACCAGCAATTCATCATTATACCACCATTTATGTTATTAATCATCATGAACAGCTGGTTGATGGGTGCTACCACCAAGCAGTCGCAGCCATCACCAAGGCGAGGCATCACAGTCAGAGCTGCTGGCGTCCGGAACCCCCAGCGGTGGTCGGTGGTACCACCGTGGCTCATGGTGTTCAACGGGATGGATCAACGATGGGTAGCCCATGGTGGGGGCCCCCAACCAGCTGCAAATGATCAAATGCACTGCTATATCATATGTGCTCATGATCATTTGCATATGTTGGTTGAGATGTCAACGACATGTGGGCACACAGTTGGAAGCCCGGGCAAAAGATACCCGCAACTGATGTCCCTCAATGCAATGATAACAGGTTTGTATTTCAGGAATTGGTTGGCAATGAGTATAAAACTTCTGCTTTATTACGGAAACCATCACTGTTGAGAATTTTCTTTATTAGCCACAGAGAGGGGTTTTCCCAGGTATCTCCGAGCGGCAATTAATGACCCATTCTCGCTCACAATAGTCAATGGCAATCAAGGATATAGTAGAGTATAAAGATTTCGGGAAGATGATTGATAGTGAACGATCATCAAACACATGAGTTTCTCAAAAAAAAATGTACTCCCCCCAAAAAAATGCTGGTGCTTTCCAGTTGGTAGGTACAACCAGTTGTGAACAAACCCCAATGATTGAGCAGCTTCGGGAAAGCCCACGGCCGAACTGGCACAGCAGCTTGCTGGCCCAAGTGCTGTGCGCCACGCAGCGCTGCCCAGGCAGCTGGAGGGGTGGCCATGTGGGCACATGAGCCGGATCATGGACAGTATATCTACATGTTCTGAATGTAAGATTAACACAGGCTGGATGAAAATCAGCAGAAAACAACTTATGGCAAGGCCATTGGTATAGGAGGAGCTAAGGAGATGAAGTAACCCTGACAACACAGATTGGACAGACTGTAGTACTATAGTAGTTATGCATAGACCGGTGTGTTTCATCGAGGGCACTGCCGAAAATCATCCAGTCCAGAATGACATGTGTTCTGAAGGGCGGAATTCCCCAAATTGATTGGGTAGTACTGCAACATGTGCAGGCATCTACAGCAACCACCA
This sequence comes from Symbiodinium kawagutii, assembly GCA_009767595.1. Lineage (NCBI taxonomy): Eukaryota > Dinophyceae > Suessiales > Symbiodiniaceae > Symbiodinium > Symbiodinium kawagutii. Next base: position 641,128 of record VSDK01020374.1, read on the forward strand.
AAGGGACAGTCTGCTCGTTGAAGCCGCAGTGGCCTTATGTGGCGGCCAAGCACTTGTCAAAACAGGTCCGAAAGCAAACGCCCCGAAAAGTGTCGTTCGATGGCGCCAATACTGGTTGATTGATGGTCTAATTCAAGCTGTTCGTGGCTCATACGATCTCATACTGATTGATGGTACCTTCATTGCACCAAGTACAAACAATGGTTGAGAACGGTGGTTTCATGGCGATCATTTGGTGAGTGAGTGCATGAGTGAATGAAACCGTCCAAATACCTCCAGCAAAACTATGGATTGTCCTAATCAATACTCAGTCATGGTTGATGAAGAAGGGTTCATCCGACAACGGCTAGTAACCATTCAGAATCATGATTGTATTTGTATGATTGGTAACTGTTCATGACGGATTATGCTATGGTCACAAGGGGGTTCATGGTGACAAATGCGGTTTTCAGTATGGTCATAGTGGTTCCCATCATGAATCGCATTGCAGTTTGGAATGGCAAATTGCCATGATTGATGTATGATCATGATGAGAATGTCCAGTGGATATTATAATGGCTAGCATGTATATTGTCCCATGGTCGGTATTGGTCAAGAGTGCTTGGTCGAACATGTTTCAATCTTGTTCGTATAACCACTACTCCATTGTAAGCCCCCAGTTTTTCACCCAGCAATGTTGATAACCACTGTTCCATCGGTCAAGGTGATTGATAATCGCCATTCCATTGCAACCAAGCATAGTACGTTGACCCACCCAAGCCATGTCCTTAGCAATGGCTGATGCTCCCAAGCGCCCTCATGGACCCGCTAGGCGCGAGCTGCGTTGCCATGCGGCAGGCTGCGCTTCGGCCGGGCAGCTGCTTGGTGGTCTCAGAGGTTCATAGCAAGCGACAAGAAGCTGCTGGCATGAAGTAAATAATAAGTTTGCAAAAACAGAACACATGGTTTGATAGTTTCTTCATGTATTTCTGTGATTGTTTATTTCTTAGCATGCTGGTTATCGTTTCGCTGGCTGTTCGTAGCACGGTGGCCGCTCATGGTTGTTAATGATGACACCGATTTTGAAGGGCCATTAGCACAATAATGCTTCCAAGTGTTTAATCTTGATTAACAATGGATAGTTGATGTTGGTTTGATTGTGGTTGGGAATGGCGAGAAGTAGTTGAGAATGGCTGATGCTGGCATGGATCGATTGTGGACAAGTGATAGCTAGTAATAGCTGGACATAGCTGGACAACCTCCCTTTTTTGAGTTGAAAAGTCGCCAGCGATTTCTAGTAGCAAGTCGGTTTATGTTACTGTACATCATTGTGGATCTTGCATTGAGTGCCTGTTTTGTAATTACTGCCCATTTGACCATTGCTCGTCATGATATGAGTTCCGGCATCATGTACCTGATACCTAATCAGTGTTTGTGTGGTATTTAAGTCGGGGATGGGTTCATACCAGCAGATGGGTGTCGGTGTGGGTGATGTAAGCACTTCTTGCTGTCATTTGCAACGGGAGTCAAGCAGAGAGCTACCGCAGACACAATGCAGTGAGCCGTGGCGGTCGACGCCGTCACCCCAGCCGTATTGAGGAGTGTAGCTGGCCATGCCTTGGAGGCAGCCAAAACGGTAAAACGCGGGGTATCGAAATCAGAACGCGGCAGTTTGGTCAAGCGGCAAAGTCGGCGGCCGCAATGATACTTTTGTAGGGATTTTTTCAGGTGGTTCAGAAGGTAGTTAGTAACCTTGATGATGCTTCTGTTGGATGGTCGTGAGCTGCCACTCTTGTCGTTTGATGTCCATTGGTGTCCATTGATGTCCCATGTTTCCCCCACACAGCGCCCCCGGCACATGGCAGGCACGGCGCTGGCTGCTTCTGCTGCTGCCGCTGTGCAGCCAGGTGTGGAACACGTCAGCACGGGGGATGACCTCTATGGATCTCACCAGCCAAGGCCACAGGTATGGCATAGCACGGCAACGTGAAACAGCACATTGCACCTATGAAGCCGCTATGTTGATCTATAGTTCTTTGAGAAGAATCGATTTAATCATGTTAAGTTGTTTTAGGATGGTATAATTGGTATATGTGTTTATATTTTCAAGAAAGCTGTTTGCTTTTTTGGGGCAGAAACGCAGTCTGTGTGTGCACATAGGTTTTTTTTGCTTGTTGCATGTAGCTGTTTTTGGAGTCCATGTTCATTTGTCTATGCCCCGGGCTGTTCCAACACAAGCTGCTTGGACAACAGTTTGCATGGCTATGTTGATAGTTGGCATTTTGGCGTTACAACTATTCATGGTTGGGGATTCGAGCATGAACATAACAAAGTCTGGAGGAATATGATTTCTGTTCTGCACCATTTTGGTGGGATTGCTTGTTCGGTGGTAAAAGGACAATATCACGATTGCACCGCACCACGGGAACAACCCCAAAAACATCCAATAACCGAATACGTCCATAACCGAATCACGTCCCCAGTGTACATGATTGATTCAAAAGTCAATCCTTGATGCACGGTTGTTCGAGTGCATCTTCAATCTTATTTTGCAAATCATGGCGTGAAGTTTGGGAAGTTGCAAGGGTCCACCGTGCCTCCGCTTGAAAGTCGTAGCCATGCACTGTATCGTAACATCCCACTCAATTACCCGAATAGATTGGTTGATGATGGTTTCCGTTTATCCTTACAGATCACAGGTTTTGAATGGTTGCATCATCCTTAAAACCATCCAGAACATGAATAATCCAGTCATTATAATCTCTAAACAATCTAAAAAGTATAATCTCAAAAAACACCGATGGTTTATCATCCTTAGAACCATCCCAAACATTAAGATCTCTTCGAAAAACGGGTGGAGCCCTGGTTTGTTGATCTTGGACCCCTGTGGCTTGGCACCGTGGCAGGTCGCTTGGTTGGCGCCGCCATCGAGCCGGTGGTTCGGAGCCCAGCACTGAAGACGCTGAGTTTCCAGCTATGCTTGGAGGGTGATGGCATGCAATGGATTCATTTATGGATTGTATATGGTTTTATGGGGTAAGATTTCTGAATATGCTTATTTGATGTGGTTAACAGTGATTATTGTTGTAAGAGTTTCGTGTTCAACCATGTTGAGCTTCATGATCTCTTTCTGACAAAGGTTGACAGTAGATGATAGCAAACAGTCGTTGCAAATGGATGTGTCCATAAATATGTCCTAAATAGCTACTAAGTTTTTAGATTCTGATGCTACTCATCCATTCCAGGCTTCTGGTCATGGTTGCAGAGCGACATGAACGAGCGATGGATCTTTTACCCCTCACCTGTGGGCAGCACGGCGGGTTTCCAGCCACAGGTGTCGCAACCTGAGGTGGCAGACGTGACCAATTGGTACCGATGCTTATTGATAGCTAACCATCGTAGGAGTTTAAGGTAAAATGGTATCGACAAGATACTCTATGATATACTGGCAGCGGAGATTTGGTCACCGAACAGCCCAATGATTCAATGATGATATAATTGTTTGTTTGGGATTTTTGCAGGTGCAGTGGTCTTTGGCAGCCTGGCATATCAGGATCCCAAATGTAGTCAATAACGGAGGTAAAACATCATGAAGCAAAATTATCAAACGCTATTGTTTGCTTTAGTAGTTTATTAACTTTTATTCACAGTTATTTGCTATGTATGAACATTGTTTGTTATTGTAGTCTATTGACGTTTCTTACCCATGACCTTTTGCAAACGCAAGTCCGAGCGCAAGCTGAGCACGATCAAGGGATGCTCATGACTCAATGAACAACTACACAACAAGTCCCCGCAGATCGCAAGCCTCCTCAGCACCCCGGGCTTTATTGCACGAGAAGATGAAAAGTTCAAAAGTACTTCGAGCATCTTCGATCCATTTGGACATAAACTGTTTGTTTGTTTTCGGCTGTTGCTCCTATTCGCCATGTCGACCGACGAAGATCGACAAATTGAACAGTGGAAGGTGAAGCGATTGGTGAAGATGCTGGATGCTGCTCGAGGGAACGGCACCTCGGCAATCACTTTGATTCTGAATGCCAAGCAGGACAGGCTGGTGGTTTTAAGCATTTTTATTTTCCCATATTTTCTCTAGCCATCATTCACACATGGGTGATTATTTGGTTGACTAATACTTTCCATAGGGATTGAAACCACCAACCAGAGGACATCAACTTGACCAACAAGATGCTGACGGAAGAGTATGGCACGGCATCTTGCATCAAGTCACGTGTCAACAGGCTCTCCGTGTTGTCAGCCATCACCTCCACCCAACAGCGCTTGAAGAAGTACAATCGCACTCCGCCCAATGGCCTCATCCTTTTTTGTGGCGAAGTCCTCACCGAGGAGCTGACATCAAAGCCTGCACTGGTTTAGCTTCTTAGTCACCCACTATGGGAGCACCTAAAATCCAGAGGGCCTATGAAGAAAATTCCGTTACAATGTTTGAGAGCATGAGTGCAGTGATTCTAAGGGGGCCGTGTTTCGATCAGTGAGATATCTTGAGTAAAAGTGTTGCCAACACATTTGTTGCATGGTGGCATGGCTAATCAAGGATGCAAGTTTGAAAAGTTAGAAGAATAATGAAGAATATATTTACTTCTCATGGTTCTTAGCATGGCCAGGACAACAAGGAAAAGAAATTGACCATCGATTTCGAGCCTTTCAAGCCGATCAACACTACGATGTATTTGTGTGACAGCAGGTTTCACACAGAGCCTCTAGCAGAGCTAATGGAGGATGATGACAAGTTTGGATTTTTGATCATGGATGGAAACGGATCTCTCTTTGGCACCGTGCAAGGCAATCACCGTGAGATCTTGCACAAGTTCACTGTGGATTTGCCCAAGAAGCATGGCCGTGGAGGACAGTCTGCTTTGCGTTTTGCCCGACTTCGACTTGAGAAGCGCCACAACTATGTGCGCAAAGTTGGAGAGACAGCAACACAGATGTTCATCCCAAATGGAGAGACACCAAATATCAAAGGACTCATTGTGGCTGGTTCTGCTGAGTTCAAGCAAGACTTGACCACCAACACCGATTTGTTTGACCAAAGACTTGCAGCCATCGTAATCCCTCCATTACTGGATATCAGCTATGGGGGTGAGGCTGGCTTCAATCAGGCAATTGAGTTGTCTGCTGAGACCTTGAGGAATGTGAAATTTGTGCAAGAGAAAAAGCTCGTGACCAAGTTCTTAGATGAAGTTGCCACAGACTCGGGCAAGTATTGCTTTGGCATCCACGACACGATGCAAGGTTTGGAAGCAGGAGCAGTTGAAACCCTCATCATTTGGGAGCAGCTGGAGATCAAAAGACTTGTGATTCGGAACCCTCATACTGATACCGAAGAGGTGAAGTTGGTGACTCCAGAACAAGAAAAAGATCCCAAGCTCTACGTGGACAAAGATACTAATGTGGAACTCAATGTCACCGAGAATGAGGCTTTTTTGGATTGGATAGTCGTGAACTACAAGAACTTTGGCACAAAACTGGAGTTTATTTCTGATCGCTCGCAAGAAGGCAACCAATTTGTCAAAGGCTTTGGCGGCGTTGGCGGGCTCATGAGATACCAGTTGGAGTTCGATACCTTTGAACCTGACGTGGCCGTTTCGGACAGCGATGATGACTTCATGTAACGGAGCACCAAGCACTGAGAAGAAGCAACGAGGAACAAAAAGTTGCACGTCGCATCGCTGATGTCAAGGATCACGTCTTGATGTCGTCAATTTTGTGTAACCAGTTCATTGCTTGGTTTGACTTTATCTCTTTATGTCTCAACACACACATATGTATATACATATGTAAATCTATCTATGTGTATATACTTGCTTTTTAGATTCAAATTAGATATATATATATATATATATATGTGTGTGTGTGTGTTTGTTTGTTTATCTGTTTGTTTACATTCGAGGAAGATCCTGGCTCAGGCGAGAAGTGACCTTGCTGAAAATCTAAAAAAACTCAGGTGGATGGTTCACTCCATCCTGAAACAATCTGGTGATCCGCAGGGCGGAAAGCAAAGATTCCCCCTGGGTTTTTAACATGGCAAGACAGATGCGACCTGTTCCTGCGTTGTCCTCAATGAATATGGCGATCTATCATGGTTATGTGCGATTGCAGCAGGGTGCCCGCGAACTTATCTTAATTAAATGCATTGCCGAACAGTGATTTGATTAAATCAGGATGTTTCAATCCGCGGTGACCTTCCACCTGAGCCATCCAATTCCATAGAATGATGATGATGATGATGATGATGATGATGATGATGATGATGATGATGATGATGATGATGATGATGATGATGACGATGATGATGATGATGATGATGATGATGATGATGATGATGATGATGATGATGATGATGATGATCACGATGGTGATGGTGATGATGATGATGATGGTGATGATGATGGTGATGGTGATGATGATGAT
>VSDK01020374.1:652039-664539 GCA_009767595.1 Symbiodinium kawagutii
AGCGTCCTCAGTGATGTCACGACAACACGGGAGCCTCGGCTAGCCTCCACTAATTTACGTCTATATGTGCCCTGACAATATCCCTTTTTGACCGTTGCCCATATTCTTATTTATCGCTATGTGTGACTATTGCTGGCCAAAGTCCATTGGTGGACTGGCCCAAGTCCTTGAAGAACAATTTGGCTGTAGCTTTAGGGAATGTACACGTTTCCCCCTGCTCAAAGTCAAATGAAAAGCTGGGATGATTGTTCACCACGGTGCAGCAGGCTGCCAACTATTACTGATTCATGCAGGGCTCCAGAGACGAACCACCATTTACCTATCAATTTAGAGGTGTTCAACGAACATCCTAGCATCCGTTGGTGAACAGATCTGGCTCATGTGTGTGAGGGCAGCGTTTGTGCCAAATGATTCTGGACTCCTTAGTTCTTTCAACCATCTACATGCCGGGGGACGGGGCGTTTTGCTGCTGTGGTCTAACAAATCTAGGCAGCGAGACTAGATACCGGCGTTGGCCACTCCAGCGTACCTGCAAATGGGTCTGAACTTGTGACAAGCTGTTTTTTGTTCAGTGGTTCCTTCAGTGTTTTGCACGCTGACTGCAGCTAAGCCATAAACACGGCATTTCGATTCTGAAGCCTCAACCATCCATCATCCCGGATCAGGGCCTGGCACCTCCCCTGCCCTCCCCATCTCAGTGCCATGCTGACATATTGGTCTGTGTCAAAGCGTTTTATTCTTCAGAGCTTCAAGGGCCAAAGTCAATGTCCATATCTGCATACCAACGGTGCTCTGCATACCACCGGTGCACAGCTATGATCGCAGGCAGCACCGTTGATTTTCACAGATATGAATATGAATCCCAGGAATGCTTGGGAAAATCTACAGGGACCCCTTGTCAGGATTTTTTGTAAACCAGGTTTCCGGAAAGGTTTCCCCATCACATCAGAGGAGGGGAGCTATTTATGGACCGCGCAGTGGCCGGGCGGCAGCGTCAGTTGTCCCGTCGGCAGGTACAGCATCCGCTACGGCGCTGGCAACATGCCAGGCTATGCCGCTGCAGCTCGGCCGCGAGAAACCTGTGGGGTTCAATGCTAGCGCGGTGGCCAACTCCATTAAGATACCGAATGATGCCATGACTGGTGGGTGGTTTCAAGATTTTCCCTAGTATTAAACAAAGGTTGGTTGGTTGACAAATGTTTTTCATAGGGGTTGAAACCAGCAACCAGATGATTATTCATTGTTTTTGCCCTCCCTTGGCATCGCTTCCCCCGCATTCATCTTTCTTTGATGGCACCTGTTATCCTTGCACCGGCGGTGCAGCAGCCGAGGACTGCGGAGATTTGAACGACAACTTTGCAGCGACGTGCAGCACCATCGTGCCACTGTCGGAGGAGAAGCTTAGAGATGCGCCGCGGCTGAAGTGCTGAAGCTTTAAAGGGGCCTGACACAGCGCAGTGGTTTTGGGACCACTTCGTGGATGGCATGGCTCAAGCCCAGCGTATCAGAGTTGTGTGATGTTGTGTGACCATAAGTGGTTTTTGTTCCAGCCCTTCAGTCAACATGGAGAGCTTCGCAACCAGGCATGGGCCAATGAAACAGAGACATTTCAACAGAATACGTCCCAATAAATTGAAATATCAATGCTTGCCTCATCATACAAAGTACCAGCAAGGAAGGCTTTCGAAACGTTTGGGGTTCGCCGCTTCTCAGATTTTGGGTCGTCGCTTGGGAAGCCCCGCTATGGGCATCCAAGGTGCAGGATTACCTGCTGAATCGTTGGGCCCTCGGTTTGCTGGTGGCCCTGTCGTCCTGGCCAGGAAACCCTTGGTGAAGGAACCGATGGTAGGGCTAGGATGGGTAGGATGGTTATGGCATGTTATGGCAAAAATTGATAAAAATGGTTCGAAATGGCTGATGCTTGTTTGGATAGTGATGCTGTTTTACCTGTTCGGTGATGACTAAGATGACCTTGAACACTTCGAAATCGCTGATGATGATTATTGATGCTTCATGGTGGTTAATATGGCGGTGTTCTGAAGATATTAATGATGGTAAATGAGATCGCCTGATTGATGATGGCAAATCCCGACTACTTGGCCATTCCCAGTGCAAGCAATTCAAAAGATTTCGTCACACTCTCGTTGATTATTATCATTCAGCATCGATGGCTCAACTGCCCATGACATTTCAGTGCGCTTCCAACAACGATGTCAGCACGAATCAAATCATGCAGGCTTGCTGCAGCGGGTTTCTGCATATAGTTTTCCTTCCTTAGTATTTCTGATGATACCAAAACAATAGCCATGTGTTCTCGTCAGTTTCAGCCTTGGATGAGTTACCACCAGTTTGGCCATAAATAGGTGGTGATCTACCATCCACTGTAGGGGGATCATTAACCGCTGGATCTCCCGATCTCCCCTTACCAAATCGTACACGGAATGCCCGTAGTTTCACAACTAACAGCCAGCATGTCCATTCCATGGCCTCGCTTTGATCTCATTAAATGTAACGTTGCAAGAGGTGATGAACCGACTGACTTCCAGTGCTAAACCCCTCAAAGTTGCACCGGTCGTGTCCGACAGCTGTTTGGGCCTTGGGGTTTCCGAGCGGGGGCCTGATATTCAAAAGAATGGTCCGAATGGATGAAAATCAGGTACTATGGTTAAACAAATACTATGGTTAATATTGGTTAATAAGCGGCAATACTGTGGTTAAACAACTACTGATTGGTGGTTTGATTGTTTTTGATTTTCCCATATTTTCCCGAGTAGTTATTAACAATTGGTTGGTGGACTGATATTGTTCCGACGGTAAAACCACCAAATAGATTATGATTCTCATCAAATTCCATCAATCCTAAACCACCCGTCATTTTGACTGTTGATGGATTTGACCCTGTGAAATCTGAAACGTTTCATCACAAACAGTTGGTGATCCTCCATCCAATATACGGGGTTTTGCTTCACAGCTGGATTTTCCATGAATAAAATCATCATCGACCATTGTCGTTACGCTTGGCGAATCTCAATCTATAACCACAGGATTTCTCTTCCAAAGGATTGCTCTTCAATTGCATTGTCCAAATGCTCAAAAGTGCAGAAGTCCCGGGGAATTTACAAATATTTCCATATACTTCAAGAAAATTCCGAAGGCGTCAAATCATTCCAAATCATTGCAAATCATTCCCAACAAATCGAGAGAAACCACATTCAATGTTAAAGAATGTCTTGGATTTTCTTGAAGTGTTTCAGATCTGTTTTTGTGCATGTTTTGGAATGTTGCTGGATTTGGGAATGTTCTGGAAACTCTGGATTTTTTGTGATGTGTTTGGAATTGTTTGGAATGCTGTGGAACGCTTTCGAATTTTTGGAATTGTTTGGAATGCTTTGGAATGCTTTAGTTTGTGTTGGAATTGTTTGGATTTTCTTTTGGAATTATTTGGAATGTTTGCGGATGATTTTTGTTGGAATCATTTGGAACTGTTCGGAATGCTGCCATGGTAAAAATGATTTGAGTAGCCCTTCCAATGAGAGACCCTGATCTCAGGAAAGATGATGATAACCATGGATGATTCCATCGGTGTTGAGCATTATTGGCTATCAATGGTTGTTAACAGGATAGTTGACAATCAAACATCATTAAATCATCAATCACCTGTATGTATAGCATTGATTGACCATGAAACGTCGATAGTTGATGATATGAACCATCAAGCATCCTTGTTCATAAAGCATTAGCCATCAATAAACATTGATAAATCACCGTTATTCACCATGGAATCAGCCAGTGCTTGAGGTGTCAACACGGCCCCCTGGCGAAACTGCGCTCAGCAGCTCTGAGGGTTCACTTGGTTATGGGTAGCCCTTGGAATCCCGATGATGTGGCACTCAGTGGTAGGAAGTTTGACCAGATCACACGGGTTGGTGCACTAAGCCACTATCCATGTTAGTGGTAGAGATATTTCAATATGAGTCTTTCTCAAGCCATGGGGAACACCGAAAAATGGTTGGAGAGACTGGCATGAATGGCTGATATGGGATGATTTTGGGGCACCCCTATTTTGACTACCATATGACCATATGTCACCGACATTCACCAGCTCCAAGATTTCCTGCAAAGCAACAGCTGTTCGCTCCAGCATTGCCCCCCAAACAAGTTCTAACAGAAGAAGAAAGACGGAGTTCCATGGAGGCTTTTCTTGTAGCACTGGATAAAACACATTGGAACCTTAAGCATGGATGGTTGGATAGAACAGACGACAGCTGTTTTAGCTCCCGGCTCACCATGGTTGGTCGCTTTCCAGCTGATTTTTGTTTTGGTTGGCTGATGCTGGATCCATCGCAGCTCTTTTTCCAGCAAATTCCTTGTCGAAGTCTGAGTTTGGGCCAAGGCTCCCTTTCAAGTTTGTTTCCAGCAGGTTGCTTGTGGATCGACAGGCTGAACGGAGGCCAATTACTGAGCAAAAAAATCTACATTGATTTTGGTTGTGGCCACTGGTTTCGTGGCGAATCTGACCATGACAAGGGTTGGTTCTGAAATTTGCCCTTGCCTCTTTTGGTTGCTTTCCTGAAATTCTTGTTTAATGCCCCTATGGATATCTTCAACAATGCTGAACCACTCAAGGCCTCTGACGTTGATGTTTGACAATACACATGTTGGGCACACAAATTCCAAAGGCACCCACACATAGATAGATGGACAGATTTACAGCTGTATCTATTTATTTGCTTATCTATCAAACTCTAAGATCTATGTGTTGATCTATTTGCCTACCTACCTAGCTATAAAAACTATTTGCCTACCTATCTACCTATCTATCTACCTATCTATCTACCTACCTACCTATCTACCTACCTACCTACCTATCTATCTACGCAGCTAGTTGATTATCCATCTATCTACCTACCTATCTATCTATCTACCTATCTATCCATCCATCTATCTATCTATCTATCTATCTACCTATCACTCAGCTCGCTGACCACCAAGCATCCAGCCACTTGACCATGGGCCCCATGGCCCTAAGGACGATTGGCAGCAGCCACCGTGATGCGCGGTGCCAGCGGCTGTGAGTGGCAGTGCTGAAGTGGAAGAAGTCTCCAGTGAAAATGGGTCCTTGGGTCCTTGGATCGGCAGAGATGCAGGTCACGCAAGCTTTTCTTGGTATAAGTCGAGCCGCAGGTGCCTAAAACCTATCACGTACAGGATAAGTGGTTTCTTTGTCTCAGAGTTCCTTCGGTTTCCAAGTTGTTGCTGGCAGCTGCATTAGATCATTAGATGGAACATCAGACTGGGCCCATCTTCATGGATAGTCATATGGTGCCAGATAGCCCTTAGAGACCAATCCCTTGCACCCTGCAAACGCGTAAAAGAGTGAGAAGCTGTGTGTCCGCACTTCTGTGCCCCAATGGAATGAGCATGTTCTTCCGGTCTAGTGGGCACTGAAGGAAGAAGACTGACAGGGTTGATACAAAATGAAGCAACCCTTCAAGCAGAACATGTTTCAGAATGATGAAGCTGGACGCCCTCCAAGATTCACTCCAAAAAAAAACATGGTTTCAAAATGTTTTAAAGTGTTTGCAGAGGACTTTTGTACACGCACAGTTTCAGGGGGGATGCAGCTCTGCTTCAAGGCAGTTGACTGCAGCGGAGTCGTTATCGCAGAATCAGGCGAGCGGCTGTGGCACCATTGAAGTCATTGATCCACGTGGCTCATTAGCAGTGGATCCATGCACATCCTGATGTTTGGTTCAATTCAATAGTGGTATGTAAATTGTTCACCCTAAGTTGGCAACTCATTTTATAGTCATGCTTCGTCAATTTATCATTGAAGGGCGCAGCTTCTATCCATCCACTAGAAATTGTGCAGGGTTTTAGCATAATTACATATGGAAGACATGTTGGTGTTGATGTAATGTGGTGAATGTGCACCACAAGCAATCTGGTGCTGAGTTTTATGGGAGCTTGTTTCAGCAAAATGGTACTGAAAAGATGCCTCTATGGTGCAAAATGCCCCGCGATCCCAACTGCAAACATCAGAAATTGTAGTTCAGGAAAGAAATTTCTTCAATTAGATTCTTCACAGATTCCGTCAGAGTTCGAAAAGCCGCCACCAGGTGGCATCTTGGGAAGCGAAGGGAGTGCCTTGGCAGTCTCAGTGAGTGGTGGGGAAATGATGGGGTTAGGGAAGCCACTGTTGGTTCGGAGGAAGCTAAGGAGCCACGAGTACCCATATAGCCCTTCAAAGAGGGAGCCAGGAGTGCCCCAACCAATTAGTGCATCTCTAGGCGATTCACATAGAGGCCATGGTAGGTCCTCCCCACACGAGGGATGGAATCCAACTCAATTGAGTTCGGTTTCACCCCTGGGATCGTTGCAGCGAGGAGCTACCAGGAGTGCCCTAACCAAATGGTAGCTAAGAAAAGCACCCGGGCTCATTGATTGTGTCAGTGGATGGCGAAGCAAACTGATTGATGGTGAAGCAAACTGATTGATGGTGAGTGCTTCTGACAATGCCCCAACCCCACTGGGATTATCTATATCGGCTGGCCGATCCATAACAAAGCAGCCCCAGCTTGCTTTGAATAGGCGGTGCCTGTAAGAATAGCTGGGCTTATTAATATGGATTATGCATCGACCCTTGTTTATAAGATTCGTCTACCGCTGAGGAGTTGGTGGGATGAGACATGCCAAGACTATCCAAGACTTCTGAAGGGGAAGGAATGGATGGATTTGCCACCCTTTCAAGAGGGAGAGAGAGAGAGAGAGAGAGCTTGCCAGAACAATCTGGAACAGAAAGACGGATTTTGAGCCAGATAAACACATTGTCTCCATGGCATAATTACATTGGCACGCAGACAGGCCGACAGGCACGAAGATAGATTTTGATTGGAATGGATTTGGATTGGTTGGGATGGGGTTGCATTACGTAGCATTAGATTGCATTAGCCATGTGCAATAGACAGAGTGTATTCAACACGGTTGGCCATTTGGATTGATGCAAGGCAACAAAAAATCTCCCTAGCATAGCAGTTGTAATGTGACTGATGCTTTGCTTCATGCTTCCACTTGACAAATTTGAGGTTTCTCAATGTGTGCCAGTCCCAAGAGGTGTTTTTCATTGATGGCATTTTGGGCCGTTGTTTGCTGTGGTATCCACCGACGAATGATTGACAAGAAAGGCGGCTAACGTCTGCTCGGATTTTTTGCTTCAGCCAGCGATCACATAATTGCTACAAGCCCGAAATGGGCCCAGCATGCCCAGCGTTTCATATATGGCATCAAGACTGGCATACGACGCATCCATTCTGGAGATGACTTCGGTTATACACTTGACTGTATTGTGCATATATTTGTATACATGCATGATCATGCATGTATATTTCTATATGCACATGTACATACATACATATCTGTGAATGTATACGCGGTCACGAGGTGCATGCTGTTATAGTCATGGGATGTTCGTGCGCCCAGGTTCCACTCCAGCGCTTGAGCGTGGGCCTCAGCTGTAGTTTGGTTTGGCCTCATGGTGAGGCACCCAATCATGGCCTTTCTTTTGAGGATTTCCTAGGTGGGATGTTGGCCTGCCCCCCTGATGACCCAGTTCCACTATCCCACTGGACATTGTTTTGCACATGTTCCACCTTCAAACGGTCAAACAGCTCGGCCCAAAAATCTTCAAAGCCAAAGATCTGCAACCAATCTGCTGGGAGAGATGCCATCCCCAGCGGCGCATCCGCCGCCATCCCAAGGCTCCCAACACGAGCGCCTCGGTTTGGTCATGCGCCTCAAGGGCCTCGAAGCCTTGAGCCACGAGGAGCTGAGGACCCCACGGTTGCGCGTGTTGGAACGGTGGTTGATGTGGGAACGGTTACGGCTGAGTCGTGGTGGTGGATAGTTGAGGTTGATTAACCGTTGATTAACGGTTGATTAACGGTGAATTTGGTTGATTAAGACACTGCCCAACTATACGCTGATCAACATTTGAGCATGTTGATATGCTCAATGTAGTTGATTTTTTCGGTTGAATGCGGTTGATGAACGCTTGAATGTGTTGAATGTAGTGTCGGAACCGGATGCCCTCACAGTCGCGAGGCGTGAATATCAAGATGCGGTCGCTCTTCCCCCAGAGGCAGGGGCAGCTGGCTCAGGTGACATCTCCTATAGGCATCCGAGACCACTGCTCAGCTGAAAGCGACTAAGGAGGATGGACATGTAATCGGCAATAAGAAAGTGACATCCACTGAGACTGGGTGAGCAATAGAAAATTGAGCCAACCATAGTGGAATTCAGTAGACCAAGTTCGTGGTGATTGACGAATCAAGCCAGGAACCATTTCAAGAGACGGTGGTGTTCGTTTGATTCTTAATGATATTTACACATATAATTAATTGTTTGGGAGATCCATGGTCGTTCTGTTTACTTGAAGGTTCAATAAAGCTTTCATTTCGCATGGAATCACAGCGGCCAAGGGGGTGACTGATCTTGCTTCCGGTTCGGATTGGTTTGTTTTGGTGCTGCGATTGGTTGCATACAAGTTCATGCTCTCAGTTGGTGGTTTTTAGTAAAGAGCGGAAGATCCAAATAAGAAACTTTTCCGTTTTCCTTTGATCATTGCCAGTCATGTTGTGGTACCTTGTTCTCAGTGTTTGGCAAGGGTTTGATCCGCAGATGTTCGTTTGGGAGATTTTGGGGACATAAGTTGTGGCACTTCAAAACCCGTCACATACTGTGGCTTTAACACAGGAAACCCTCATCTTGGAGGCCCAGTACCAACCAACCAAGCATCATTGCCATTGCTTATGGGTGGGATACCCAGGGTGCCACATCAGTCAGCCAAACAACCGCTGCTGCATTGACAAGGCATCCCTGGCATTGGCTCAAGGAAGATATAGATCTCCATGCTGCGGACTCTACACATGAGCACCTCAGATAGTTTCACATCTTCCCCTGCAGATCCTTGACCAATTCTTGGGATCACATTTCTTCACCAAGGGTTTGACCCACGCCATCCATCACAAGAGCACACGTGTGTTCTGAACTCATGTTTGCCAAAAAGCATGCAAGTGTGCCTTTCTGCATCTCAAGAATGAATAAAGTCATGATTTCGGGGATGGTTCATGGGTAGCGCCAGTATCCCACAGGGTTCCCACACGTCCTAAACCTTCCGGCAGCTCCAAAGTTGAGCTGCCTATGCCGTTGCTGGGCACGGGTCACTCTGAGAATCTCCTTGCTGTCGGGCAGGTGGCTTGCACAGCTACCAGAGGGTAGTAATGATTGGGATGAAAATTCACTGCAAAATCTGCCACCAAGATCAATTGATTTCCCCCACTACTTGGGATTGGGTGGTTGAACTCCTAATTTTCTTGGGATGGATGATGTAACCACAAACCAGTGCCAGCACCTTGATCAGCCGTGGTGGTCCAAGGGCACCCCTTCGGAGCCAGGAGCCGTGGCATTGGCATAGCTACGACCGATGTCGAGGAGATCCAACTTGGTGATCCCTTCGTCCCACGATGGTGAAACCATGCTTCATCCATTGGTCCCGGTACCCCACCCATGGTATAACCTACCTGTGGAAAGCCCTGGGAAAGCCCGGAAGCCCTGCGGAAGATCCGCTTCCGCCCTGCCGCGTGAGAAAGTCGTTGGGATTCCAACGGGGTCAGTTTTCCCCAGCCAGCTGGGTTCGTGATGTGCTGCACTAGGAGCTGCAAGAAGCTTTTTGGATACCAGGATCAAAGGCGTTTTCGATCCATCGCTACAAGGCCACCCAGCAGATGTGCTGAGCAATGGCGAATGATATCGAATTGATGTTTAACGAACCCAGGGGTTAGTTGAGGGTTAACTGATGGTTAAGTTGACGGTTACTGAATTGTTCATTGGTGGTGAATTTATGGTAAATTGATGGTTCATTGATGGTGAATCAATGCCTAATCAGCGCTTGATGTGAACGGCTACTGCTGATGATGCGTCAAGGGGAAAATACACGGGTTAATCTGCTCCTTCTGTGGTTGGTAGTGATGGTTAGCAACAGTCTTGGTGGATCATGAGTGATACAACTCTGACAGGCCAAAGGCATCAGAGTTCGGAAGCAATGAGGACAATGAAGAAGAAACCCTTGCGTTGCCAAAGAACTGTTGCCATGGATTGTGCACCGGGAAACATGTCAGAACCCCAGGCATTCCCTGTGTTGGGCGCCGTGCATGTATAAATGTTGATGGACAAGGGAACAAACATTGAGTGTTCGCTGCATTACAGACCTGGCTGGTGCCAAGGAGAGTTTCCACCTACCAGCTGAAACCCATAGAACCCACGGAAACCCATGGGAATCCAGGAAGATACCAACCAACCAGTGAAGCAAATCATCGATTTCCTGATTTTGGAGCTCATATATTCTGGTGGATGCTTTGAACCACCAAGCAGTACACTAGCACTGGTGTTGTGTTGATAGATGCTCCCCTCTGCAGGGGCTGGCATGCGTTGTGCTTTTGATGCTGCTCAAGGCATTTTCCAGCTTCATCCTGTTCGAAATGTGTGCTGTATCAACTTCCACGTTGTGAAACAGTCGGTTGGAATTCAGAATTATCAGTCCTTATCAATTCCTTGTCAGGCATTGCCTGTGAAATCCTTGAATTATAGCCATTAATCATCATTGATCAACCCTTATCAAGCATTCCCCTTGGTGTGGTATATTTGACCAACCCCTCTGATTGACCAACCACTATCTGTGACAAAACATGAAAAAATCTATAAATGTGCTGCTTGTAAAGCTTCAAGGATGGTTACTGTCAATGAGTTAATGATCTTAAACTGGTTCATCAATGCTTGATAGGAGTTACTGCATCATGATTCATACTGAAAGTGCAGACTGATAGTGATGAAAAATGATTGCCACTGCAGTCAGAAATCGTGGCCCACAGGCGCCGGTAGCACAAGCTTGGTTGCTCTGGCAGCATGTGTGTTACGCCGGGGGGTCGGGTGTAACCGATGAAATACATCGGCGACTGAAAGCAGGGTGTAGCTGATCCTTTCAACGAACATGCTGGATGTAGTGCCATCATCGGCTGCATGCCTAGAGACGGGGTTGCGAACTAGGGAACTGCGACTTCGTTTGCCGCCTTTGGGTCCAACAGACCGAACAAACATGTCACAGGTGTTGGGAGTCCCATGCCTGACCGCTGCTTGTCCTGGATTGGGTTTACATCGCAACCATCAGGAGTACAGTTGGAATCAGTTGGATGTTCGTAACAGGAGATATTGCTAGAGCACCACCATTTTGACTTATGTTATTTATTTTTATATATGTATATGTATATATATATATATATATTTATATATGGCGGTGTATTGAACATGGATGTTCCATTGTAGAAGGCCTTTCTGAGTTCTTCTATCCTACTTCAGCATGTGTTTGATCAACTTTTGGAGCCCAAGCCATGCCTTTTCGGCGAGTCTGTCACGAGCAGACGTGGCCGTCGACCGCTGGAATACCCATGACGTTGGTTGCAAGCTCTAGGGGATATAGCTATTGTTGGTGCCTAGCTGCTCGCATCACATGATCTCAGCTTGTTGATAAGGGCTGTTTCGTTGGTTACTGCCGGTGCCATTTGGTAATCAGCTCATAGCTGGAAGCCATGGGGCCCCAGTAATCATTAAGCATGACTGCTTTTGCTACTGCGACCATGGCGAATCCATATTAGAACAGTACACCATGAGTCCACAAAAAAGATTCAATACTGTGGATGGCATCCGAGAAGCGGCTCCTGCTGAGGATCGCAGAACCAGTTCCTCATGGATGATGGCGAGCTCTGCTATTGGTTGATGATTGCTAAATGGCTGTGGGTCAAAACCCCGTACCCCTGGTTCCCCTATCATCAACCATTGTTTCCCTTGTTATTGTTGGTCATCCCCCATTATTGGTTGGTTAATATTGACGCATAGCCAAATGATTGCTCCATGCTAACAACAACGATCCAATGATGCGCGATGCGCAACCCATGATGAAGCGTGGATGATGATCGTCACTGAGGCGGCTCGTCGGCCCAATCCAGTGAAGTTGGTGGAGTTGCTGAAGGCCCCCAGAACAAGCAGAGGACCACTGAAGCCAGGCGAGTGAAGCGACCAGTCGTGTGTCCCCTTGGGCAAATAGGATGAAATAGTCGTTAAATCCATCACTAAGCCATGATTGGTGGTTGTAGTTGACCGCTTTGGTGGAACAATCCCGAATCAGAATGTATCAAACATAGATTATTGAACAACTGAATAACCATGCCGAACCATCATCAACCAGCCAAGAATTACGCTTGTTCCATGTATTTGTTGCTGTTGTTGTTTCCTGAAGCTGGGTCGTAGGCATTCTCGCCACCACCAAACGCTTCGGCGCGATGGGACCCTATGGCTCCATGCATCGGAAGAATTTGAGCCACCACGGCAGCTTGGATCATGCAAAATCTAGGCCCGGGCCAGGCGCACTCCAGGACCTTGGAATGGGACCA
>VSDK01020374.1:667039-705649 GCA_009767595.1 Symbiodinium kawagutii
TGAGACATTTTTCTCGCAGACCGTTTCCCTCTGGTAACATTGCCTGGCGATCGAAAATCCCCCATTTTCATGGAAAACCCACCGGGTATGCACCATAGCAGCATTGGTGTTGCCACCAAGTGCAGCCGCGCTGTCACTGCTTGGCAGCGGCTTGACAGCCCTGAGCAGCCACTGAAATCCGCTAAGGCTGGTTAGTTAGATGAGTAGGTTGATAAGCAACAAAAACTACTAAACAAGAAGGAACATATCAATAGAATACATTGATACAACATGTTAATAGAACATATCCCCATGTTTGTTGCTCAATCTGTTTCATTCACGACTATCAGGAGCTGGCCATTCTCATCGCTTCAGAATTTCTTTGTCCTCATATCGTGTTTATGTGTTCATCATCATTTTCTTCACTTCATCAATTCATTTGTCCTGATCATCATGTTCCTCCGCATCCTCATCATTGTCCGCAAGGACGTACGTGGATCTCAGATATTGCTGCTGGTTAGCTTACATCCACCAGCTTGAAGTTGCCACCGGTCAGCTGCACGTCGACCCGTGATCTCAGGTATCGGCTTGGTGGCCAGTGGAGGCAGGGGACCCTGGCGGTGATACCAACCTGCCAGTTCTGCCACCGGGGAGAACCCACGAAGGAAGCACGGTGGCAATGGCCCATGCCATCCAAAGGGCGGCGGATTGGGCATGTGATTCGTTGTCATCCACGGAAAAAGTGTGAACATTCCGAGAATGGCTAGGATATTGCTGATGGTGGTTTTGCTTGGTTCGTTTCTTCACAGGTCACAGTTTTCACCGATCCAGGTCGAGATGCCAATAAAAGTATTCAATACAGTGCTGAAGGTTCATTGAACAGAGCCCACGTTTGCTTGGTATTGACGTATTGGTTGTGGTTGGAGTGTTTCGGTTTCCTACAGGTAAATCCATATGGGTACTTGCGTACGCAGATGTTTGTATACTGTCTATTGTGTTTTATTCATGCATTTACTATGATTTCATTTATACATTTAAATATATATATATATATATATTTATATTTATATTTATATTCTTATTTATTTATATATATGTATATTTATATTCATAGACAGATATATCCACAATTAAACATTCATAATGAATGCATTTTAGTGAAAGATAATTCGACACCTGCATCATTTGCGAATATATTTACAAATATCTATATGAATGTTGATTTGCATGTATGTGATATATATATATTTTTGTGCGTGTGCTTGTCTATATCTGTGTCATCACTTGAAGTACAAGATCTCAACGTTTCAAAAAGATGCTCCAAGACTATCCACGTGTTCCCATTTCTTGGGAGGGAAAGCTCCGAGTTGTTGGACAAATCTCACCAGGCGAGGATCCCTACCAGAACGCCTATGACCACGACTATGGTTACGATGGTTACGATGGCTACGGTGGCTACGGTGGCTACGGTGGCTACGGTGACTACGGTGGCTATGGTGGCTACGATGGCTACGATCAGTATGGCTATGACGACGGATCTGGTGCCTATGGGGCTGAAGGTGAACCGCCAGGCAGCTCGGCAGCCTTGGGACAGGACTGTGCCAAGAGGGCCACGGCAACTCAAAGGTCGAAGCTGAAGGGCGCTCGATGTGAATTCTCATTACTCAGTGGGGCCAAGACCCATACATTCAGTGAAAACAGCCACTGTTTAGTAAAAAGATGTAGAAACCATTAGAAACCATTTGCTTCAACAGTCAATGTGCAAATGTAGAGGTGCCATGGGAAGCCGTTTCTTGCACAATGTTTGTGTCGTCAAGTTCTATCCTGTCAACTCGGCATGCAGCAATGCTCTCTACTGAATGGTTCTGGGACGGACAACCCTAAATGGTTTCATGAGATTCATCTGGAGAACTTCGAGCTGATGAACAACCCTTTTCCGGGGACCAACATTGCAACAACCACATGGTACCTACTAAGCGGTTGCTTCTTTCATCAGTTGGTACGTTGGAACAAGAAGCCGCCCCTGGAGAGGTCAACGAGGTCCGGTCACCCCGAAGAATAGGATGGATGGACACATTCCTGGCCATCAAAAAGCAAATGTGATGAACTCTGCCCATTTTGATCCTATTTGTTTCTTGCTTCATTCTACCTGTGCTAGTGAAGTCTTGACCTTTGCTAGTTCTATCCTCCAGGACATACCCGGGTACTATTTCGTTAGGGGCAATTCTCCAGGACTAAGATGGTTAGTTGCTAACTGGTGATCCTTGGCAGCCGCGAGCGTCGTTTCTAAGGTGACATTGGATTCGACCGCATGACGACGCCAGAAGGCGACCCGAGTGAGTGGCCAGCCCAAGCTACAAAAGCAAGGGAACACGTCCCAACTGTCACAACAAATGATCCTTTTTGATGTTTTTTTGTCGCTGAGATTTTGGGATATACAGTATTACATAGTCAGTTGGATTCTGTTCTGGCTAACTCATCGTTTGTACCAGCCACGGCGGATCACTATTCTCCAAGTATAGCACAATGATCTATGCATTGATTCCCTAACAGCCTTAACTTCCCATCACCTAACCATTCTTAACCATGATCAGCCACCATCAACCATGTCGTTGTATAATCATAAGATGCCCATTCTGAAAGCTAGTCTTACAGTGGCTCATGATGTGCAACCAGTCCAGTGGCTTTCCATCGGGTGCACCCAGTCACATAGTTGGTCAAGAAGGAATCATGCACAAGCAGTCAGGCAATCAGTAATTCTGGGGGTTTGCCCCTACATCGTTTGACTACCCACCGCCAGTCAATCACCTCCCTCAAGTCGTTTGGCTACTTCGCACCTCGCAGTTTGTGCGGATCTGCCGGTGGACTTAGCCCAACCAGAGCTGCATCCTGCAGCTGCATGGAGTCACACAAGGTGATAGGTTTTCGGGTAGCGGTGTCAGGTGAAGCAGCGTTTCTCAAAGAACAGAGCCTCGGTGGCACCACAAAAATACGATCGAGGTTCCCGGCAGTCAAGCGTTCATATGCGTTCATGACTTCGGAAATTCACCACTGCTGTTAATTACCGGCAGCCAGGAAATCGAACTATATGTAATTTCCAAGCCTTCATCATGAATATGCGATCTTAAGGTCCTTGAGTCATGTGTTTGAAGTAGAAATTCAGGCTGGCACCCGGACAGGTGTAGTTCGCACATTCGACATCATGGTGATGACAGCAGTTTGAACAAAGAGACTGCGAATTACATAACTACGATTCCCAAGAAAAGACATTTGGGATTGTAAATCAACAGTTGCCCTCACTGATCATGTGGACACATGTGGACCTTGGCGTCACCGTTGAGTCCATGACGACACGGCACCTGGGCACGGCAGCTGATGTGGGCGGCTAAGGCATGATGCCGAAGCCTTGCAGCAATGCATGGCCAAGTGCCCGAAGTGGGAACCTTGGCAGCCTTGGCGCTGGTGCCATTGCAACCCATGCGTGTGTCCTATTGATATCTATGATATTTGGGACAATATTTGTATAGACATAACTGTTTGTCATATAATGTCACATGTACATGCAAAAAATAGTGCTTTGATACTGTGTTACGTTCATTTGTTGAAATGAGTCATCAAAGTTGGGATTGTTCCCGCTTAATGTTGGATAGAGCCATGCCCTTTCCGCAGTGCCCCTGGGTTTGCCCATTTATCCTTTGGACCTTGTCGATGGACAGTTGGAAATCTGATCCTCGACAGGTTCAACCCAATGTTGATGAACCACGTTAGAAGTTTCACCAACAAGTTTCCGAACCCCAAAAGGTTGGAGTTGATCTTGTCACTAGCTTCACCAGGAGAATTGCTGTTTTCTGCCCAAGTGAATATCTTCCATGTGACCTCTGATCCAAGCAGCATCCCCTTGCAATAAAACTGCAGAACGAAGCCCTCGAAGCGCAGCTGGTTTTTCAGGGCCTGGGTGCCCAGCAGCTGATCTCAGGACCCCCTGGAAGTTGCCAAGCCCGAAGACCTGCAACATGCGTCCTTGGTAACCCAGCTGCAGTGTGAAGGTCTCAGCGCCCAGCTTGGATGCGGTCCATCCCAGCTCCCCATAGGTGTCCCTACAGCTTGGTACTGGACATGCGAGGGCAGACGGGGAATGTTTGGCTGCTGAGGCGAAGGTTTGCGCTGCTGTTTGCCCTGCAAATTCCTGCAAGTGATATTGGTGAAGTATGGTCAAGTGGCGTAATGGTTGCCACGATTTTTGGACAACCCGAAGTCACCCCCACGGTGGCCCAGCCACCGGGTGCCGCCACGTCGTATCCGTCGTTCCCCAGGTCGTTCTGCAGCGCTTGGCTCGCCCCGAGCGTCGTTTGGCGCCCTCCCTGCGCCGCGCCTCCGCCGCGGTGGACGCGGCCGGGCGGAGCCTGGAGCGATGGGTCCGTGGCTCGGCAGCGGTCAACTTGCCGCCATGGCTCCAGTGGTTGGCGTTGGGGTTAGGGGATAACGATATCTAAATGATATGGGTAACCCATAGATATCTAAATGTGGGGATGGTTTATCCATATGTTTCTCAAAAGAGGGCTACCCCACAAAATGGATAGTTTATTGCTATTTGGGGGTGCCCCTATTTTGAGAAACACCCATACTAGTGGATACTAAATGATATTAAATGATACTAAATGATGTAATAATATCCAGTGGTTGGTTGGGATATAAATGATAAGAATAATCAGGATCAATAGTGGATAGTAGTGGATACTATACTCAAATGACCATATGTTTACCATTAGTAATAGAGGCATAAGGATCAGCAGTAATGGTTAAGGCAACCAACTATGACGTTATTTGGTACATGTTCCTCGGGTGGTTACTTAGCTGGTGAAACAGCCGGATGTATATGGTAATTAATGACCATAGCTAGATAATAATGACAATGATCATTATTGGTCAATTAGCTGGCTATTAGAATATTTACAATAAACATCATCACTGATTTGTCCAGCTCTTTGGTACCTACTAACCATCCAGATGTTCACAGCTACCTTTGCCAAGGGAACCACTGGTGACTTGGGGAGCTGGCTATGGATCAAGCAGTTTGCCATCAATCATGGCTGATAGTTGTTCCAGCCATGGTATACCCTCCGGTAAACTAACCTGGCAATGGATTTTGACCATATTTTATAGCGAAACCCTGGGAAAACACCAATAAATCGTGGATTTTCCATTGCCAGGTTAGTTTACCAGAGGGTAATAGTTGGAATGCTTGCTCGCCAATGATGGTATGACAGCGGTACAGCTTGAAGTGACCCACAGCCAGCTGGAGAATCCGTGAGAATCCAATGAGGCCATGGGGGATCAGCAGAATCGATTAGAGTTGAAGGATAATCAATGAGAATCCATGAGAACCTATGAGAATTGAATGAATGTGATCTTTCCACCCGTAGAAACATTGAGATGGAAAGATCTAACGGAGAATCATGAACAAGAATACCGCAATAAGATGCAATGAGAAGAACAACTGCAGTAACAGCGCCCACGGCAACATCAACTGCAAGATGCCGCCGCAACGACCACGACTGCAGCAACAGCGGAATATGACAACAGCGGATACGGAAAGATCGATGGTAAAGAATGGACAGAGATGTAACAGTGCCTAAGTTGGTGCATCAACTGATGGCTTTTACATGCTTTTACTACATCCATAGTGACTCATGCACCCCCATGGGCTCCCATGCACTCCCATGGATCCCCTTCTCGGACCCCGCACCTGTGAGGCAAGCGTCAGGATCTAGCGCGAGAGATGCCAAAGTTGAGGCGCGCGCGGCTCAGCCCGGAGTTTGCCAGGAGTTTCCTGGTTAAAAGGCGAGGACCAATAAGAGAACTACAAAGGGCTACGATGGATTATAAGGGATATCAAGTAGTAAGAGGACTGAGACCTACAAGAGCCCCAAAGGGATTGTCATTCTGAAATCTCAATATAGATATAAGTTTGAATATACATGCAAATGTCAATATAGATCTAATTCGTGAAGTCGATGGCTAGTGAAGTCATATGGAGTCAGTGCTCCTGATGGTTGATGACTCTGAGCTCGCAGCGTGAACTCCCGCGAGGGTCAACAGAAACTTGGGACGAGAGTGCTGGGATGTTAAGGTGTGAGGCCAACAAGCCAATAGAAAGTGGGCAGATGGTGTGCATCAATGCGCTGCCAAGCCGCGGTTCGCTACATTTCAATGGATGAGGCAATCAAACGGTGGATAGCAGAACGAACGATAACAAATAAATGATGAATACAAACAAATACTTGGAAAGACAAGCCTACTGGGTGGACCCAACACACAGGCTCACATCATCTCCGTTTTGTTTTTCAATCCCGTGCTTTTGGGTTTGTCCATGGATGTTGTGTTCCGAAAAAATGGTGGTTTAATCATTTAACCACCCCACAAACATGGAAACGATCACGGGATCATGTTTCGTTGGTCGCATCAGGCTGGCATGCTGAGCGCCCCAACCTTTGGTTACGCGTGGTGCCAGGAAGATCATGATGCAGTGCAAGGCTGGGCAAGACCAACAAGACGACGAAAAGGTAGATGAAGACTTGCAGGCGCGGAAACAAGTGACTAAATCCAACCAACCACCACTAGGGGGGTTCCCATTTTAATGGAAAACCAAGGCTTTTAGGGGATACCCCCTATTAATCAACCAGGGGTTTATTAATCCTGGGTAGCCATTACCATATTGCGCCAACAAACTCGTGTTTTTTTCAAAGCGTTTTGGTGTGGTTAACCTGTTCACGAGTCGGTTGGCAGGTTAATTAATGTTGATTTGTTTGTTGGCTAGCTGTCGCATTGGTTGTTTCGTTGGTTGACGGTGGTGTTGCTCGATGGTGTTGCTTGTTCCTTTCCCCATCCGAGAACCCAACCATGAACCCAGCAGTTGTGCGTTTTAAAGAGCCTTCCAATCCATTTGCACGCACACAAGCAGATACAAAAATGTATGCCACCATGTGCATGTGCAAATGTTTTATGATGCTTTTTGATTCTTTTTGAAGGCTTGGGGTGTTCTTTTTTAATGAAATTCTGAATTGCCATCAATCATTTTCCCAGTGACTTTGTATCACCTGCATCGGTCATGGCGTAGCAAGGTTTATAGTCAACCAAATCAGGCAATCCTGGACAGCACCCAATATGTTTCCGTCCCAAGCTTTCGCTGTCTTACAACTGTGTGAGGTTTGCTAACGACCTGCTGCCTGCTGTAAATCCTGTTTGGTGCTGAGCACGACAAATGATCCATATCAATACGCGAATAGAATCAAATAAATTCATAGTTAACATAGATGTAGATGTATTGGTTGATGGTTGATTTCTTTATTCATTCATTGATTTACATGCGTGTAGCTACTTGCCATAGAAATGCCGATGGTTTGATATGGGCCTCGCATTTGATAGAAATGCTGCTGGGTCTTTGACACCTTTTATATGGCTTTGTGACTTTACCTCCCCCCAGAAATTTATGGGCGCCAGAACTATGGAATGTTTAGAACGATGGGAGGAAATCAACAGGACACTCATGGACACCCACATACACCAGCATGTCATCCTAGTCGGTTCTGGACCGATATTTGCGGAGAAATCATCGGAGACGTTGCCTTGATTGACTATACCAACTTGAGGAAACCTGCCACTTTCTCCAGACCACAGTTCACCACGCCATGCCAGGAGCTGAAAGCTGCAACAGAGCAGGCAAAGAAGACTGCTGCGGCAAAAGACCAGGAAGCTGCAGAAGCGCAGGAGAGCATGGTGTGTCCTGGCAGTGTCGAGGGATTGTGATCATGGCGATGGTGGTGGTGGTGCTGCTGATGAAGATGAGGGGGTGAGGATGGTAATGGAGATGCTGGTGATGATGATGGTAGTGGTGGTGATGATGAGGGTGAGGGTGATGGTGATGGTGGTGATGATGATGGTAGTGGTGGTGATGATGATGATGATGATGATGATGATGATGATCATGATCATGATCATGATCATGATCATGATCATGATCATGTCATGATGGTGAGTTTATAGTTTGATCGTGATGTGAATTTGGTGAGTTCATCGGATTTTTGTAGGCGTGCAGGAATTGAGTTGCGACACTGATCCGTTTTGTCAGTCGGGATTGGAGCACAAATTTGCTCTCGCAAGTTGGGAATGATTTCAAAATGTGGCAAGGAAGTATGCGCGGTCTGTTTCTTGGTGTGCCCCAAAATGTTTAGGTCGCTTTTGCAACTTGCAATCATCCTGCTGGGCTGGTCCGTGATACGAAGAACCTTTGCAGACAGCCCCAGATGTATCATCAAGGGATCATGGATCATGGGATGCAGCCAATCAAGTGGGTAATCGAAGTTTGTGCCCAGCCACCTCCAGTGGGATCAGCTGGTAGCTGTGTTTTGAGTCGCCTGCGATCTGCTGAGCGGCTTGAGGCTGCAAGATATAGGCCACATGCAGGGCAAGGCCGGAACGGGGTCCACCGGTTGTGCCATGTTGGGTCAACCCGTCCTGTGATGAAGGAAAATCAAGTGCCATTTGCGGTAGAATAGAAGCTATTTACAGTGCAGCTTCTAGAATGGCCTATGGCCTCACCAATGCGGTCAATCCTGCCGTGATGAGAAGTTTGAGCCATGGGGGTTACAACGTACTGTGCCAAAAGAGCTGGTGATGAGTGGCTGGTGTGGGTGAAAACAAGGTATTACCAACAATTCGTAGTTGCAAAGTTGCAAACATCCCAACAAAGGTGAATGCACTTCTTGTTGTCATTCTCGGGGGTTCAAAGCCACGTTTGAGAAGTGGTATACCCAGCAAAGAATCAGTTCTCTGGCATTCGGGGTGGGTTGGGAGAAACTGGTGTGGATGTCCATGGGTGAAAACTGTGTGTGTCGTTGGTCCATGACTATCATGTGGAGGTAACCTGCTGGGTTTTTACTTCGGCTACTGCATTGAGGCTCACCAGGTCAATTCAAACAGAATATATATTCCAAACTATGAATAACAAGCATCACAAGAATGAGAGACAAGCTGTGGCGAAAGAATTGCACGCCGCTGGGTACGCCAGTACACACCCAAGAATCAGGCCCCATAGCTTTACCTAAAAGTTGAGCGAGATTTGGCGTTTTATCATGATCAGCCAGCAAAATTTCCAGGTATATATTTTAATTTATATACCCAGGGAAATAAGAGTCTCGATGGCGATGGAGAGAGAGAGAGAGAGGGAAATAAGAGTATTGATTGATATCTATTGCTTATTGGCCTGCCTTGATCTCCATTTGTCATTCCAGTATGTCTTTATTTTCGCAAGTTTCCAACTGCTAACTCTGAATTTCAGAGTTCTCATGTGCTTGTGGCTTGGGGCTTCAAGTTTGGAGATATATGTATAGATATGTATGTATTTATTTATTTATTATTTTTTCCTGCCACACCTTTTTGCCCGCGTCTTGGTTATTTTTTGTTTCTTTATTTACAGTCACTAGTGACCTTGCAACAAAGAGCTGCCTGCTGCTGGATTGATCATCTTATGAATTTCATGGGTGTTTATCAAAATGCGTCGCGAATTATATTTACATAGTGATTTGGATTTATAATTAGTTGCTCGTTGGTTGTTTCAAACATGTTTTGTTTGTCACTGCCTCGGATTACCAACTGATATTCTCGGTCACTAGTAGAATGGATTCTGTCTTAAAAATTGTGGCGGAAGTAGACTGCATAAAATGATAAACTGACGGAAACCAACGTCCATGCAGATATGATCAACATGATCAACAAGTTCCAGATAGTTTCGGATACTTTGGTATGGCCCCTGTAGCTACAAAAGACGAAACACCGTTGTGGCTCTTCAGGGCACTGAAACGGCTACAGCACTATCTGTGTTGTAAGAAGGAATTTGACTCATGCCACCAATAATCGCACTGACACACTTCTAGCCTGACCAAAATGCGCCCTCGGTTGTCTTCCACGTCTGTATGCACAGCCCTGGCTTTAATTGAGACATTTCATACTCTGCATGGTGATGGCTAATTCCTTTTACAGTTTATACCGGTCATTTATTTCTAATCATATTCTGGAAACATTTTTCCTATAGACCTAAACATCATTATGCCCAATAATTACTATACCTATGAATAATGACGTTTTTCCTCGCATACTCTCCAGACAACAAAACCCCTGCAAACCACAATCCTTGGGACATAGAGAAGTTTCGCTATATCACCAGCAGGTACGGTAGGTTGCTGGCTCCCCAACAACCAACCATAGATTAGCTATCAAGATGGTGGTTTCTCAAAATAGGGGACCCAAAAAATGGATGGTTTATTACTATAAATGACTATGAATGGATGATTTAGGGGTACCCCTATTTTGAGAAACCACCAGATTGGCCATGATGCAGCAGTATCAAGCATCATTAAGTATTGACCACCATCCATCACGAATCCACTAGTAAACTCAACATACTGTAAGTTGTTGTTATAATCATTGGTTGTTACTTAAGATTCTAGCAAAAAATCATCGGTTGGTTGTTGCTATAGGTTGGTGCTATGTGTTGGTGCCATATGTTGGTGCTACAGGGTTGCTTGTTATCAACTGACCAGCTGTGGAGCCGCATAGGCCGATCGCTGGGCGATGGAACAGGCAAGTTGTCGAACATGCTTGGCTGGTGCTACCATTTGCGCATGGATCGCTTTCCTTTACCACGCATATACACCTGCAGCATGTTGCACCATTACACTTGGATATACTTAAACATACTTTTTCAATATACATCGATACGTGTTTAGACATATAGTGAAATCGATATATGTATAAATGTAATGTGCTGTGTATGTGTGCATGCGCGTTTGTGTGGCAAGATGTGGCAAGATGTGGCAAGGGAATTTGAAGACTTTATATATCCGTTTTCGAAACTCGGGCGATTGGCAAGCGCGTGATCACCATTGTTGGCTGCAGTGATGTCTTGGAGCCCGTAGTGTGCGGCATTGATGTAAACATGGATAGGTATGCACATAGGGAGAGGGGGGAGAGAGAGAGGGCAGAGAGAGAGAGAGAGAGAGACAAAGATGAGTATGATCCCTGTGTTTTTTTTGTCGATTCATATTTTTGAACCACCGCTATACTTTGCACACCACGCACCCCTTTTACCTTTCAACAATTTTCAACACCTTTTTGGGTCATTGATCCAAGATGGCAGTTGGCGAGTTTATCCTCCTTAGCCCGTTTTGGAGATTGCATTGGACAGCTTGCCTAGGAAAGGGAAGGGGCGCTAAATGAACAGCTTGACTGGCCGGCTGTAGGTCAGGTCTACTTTCCCGATACCTGGAACTGTTTTGTTTGAAGGCAAATACATTACATATGTACTTATATATGTATAAATACGCAAGGCATGCCTGTGGGTGATACCTCCAAATGATTTTTGCATCCTATCTGGGCTGGTGGGACCAGCGGTAGCCAACTCCAGGCTGTCAAAAATTGCCAGCAGACAGTAGGAATCCCACGTGTTCACGCAACTTGTTGGGCAAGCTCAAGGGGTCATGTAGGTTTAGAGCAAAATTTGTTCAAAGAAACTCACATGTTGCAATGGAATTCCTGGGGGTTGGCACCATCAGCCGTTGGGGTGTCCACGGCAGCTGCTCGAGGCCATGCAGGAACAAGATCAACGAGATGCTGTGCAGAACTCACAGGTAGCGGTCGGCCTTGAATGCCCATGGCCATCCCCGAGCGTTCATCGTCCCTTCCATTGATCATGTGGTTATTTTTTTTGCCCAGCCCCTGAAACATGCCCATTTGCATGTTCGACTGGTGCGAAATGTACCCTGAAACATACCCACGAAACATACCCCCCAAGTCTGTTACATGTTTCACGAAACATACCCGAAACATACACCTGAGACAAACACGAAGTCTCGCAGAGGGGGGTCGATAGTTTTGAGAAACTCCCATACATTTGTTGCAGGATCCTTTCCCCGAATGGTCACCTGCCAATAAGAAATCCCGTTTCCATGGTTCATGATAATTACGCCTCTTCGGTTTGGAGTCCCTTTCATATGCTGTCAAAACGAAAGCAGCTTTCACTTTGTTTTGCGTTTATGTTTGTCAAACTGAAAGGGTCACTCTTGAGGCGTCGTTGGATCTGCAGTTGCTTGCTTTTCATTCACCAGGAATAACTGGACAAAGATGGTGATGAATTCCCCTCAAATCGGTAGGCATTTTTCCATCGGATTCCTTTGGAGCGCCGCCCATGCCCACCTATACGTGTTGTGTTCACGGCTCGCCGCATCTCGTTATTCCGTTGCCAGCACTTGCTGACCCACTAACCAACCATGGTCAACCAATGTAAAACCACCATCAATCAATCAGTGTTTGGATATTTTATGTTTTGTCAACGGCTTTCAGCTGTGTGTACGTGATGGTTATCTCCCCATCTGCCGGAACCCTGGTCCGGTGATGGGAGGTAAACCATGCTGTGAACGACTACAACCAGCAGGGGGCGGATTTGCAACAGCGACAAATGGAGGAGGCGCGTGCCAGAATGCAATGGGACTCACTGATATTGTTCCCAACTCCCAAATATGCCCAACTTGCTGCGATTGGGGTAGGCCCGTGGTGCGAAAGCACAAGCTGATCCATGCTTTGAGTGACGTTTGAAGTAAATAGGTTTAGGTCAATACCAACCAAAAATATACAGGCATGTCAACATCATCCCAGGAAAGGCAGCTATGTGTTTTCATGCTTGGGATGCGGATATCAGATGTGTGAGGCCTGGGATAGGCATAAGGGACCCGCATGTGGGGATGATGCGCGGGATGCGCGAGGGGGTGGGCCGTCCCTGCTCAGGCACAGAAGGAGATGGCACAGATGGCCTCCAGCAGTTTGGAGATCAAAGATGTCCCCAAGGCTCTGCAATTCCCCTAGGGGTAACTGCGAACCGTGATGATGTGGTTAGACGAACAGGTATAGACTGTCCACGAAAATACCTAGAGATGTATGGTAGATATCATCGTCATCATCGTCGTCGTCGTCATCATCATCGTTGCCATCA
Organism: Symbiodinium kawagutii; assembly: GCA_009767595.1. Taxonomy (NCBI): domain Eukaryota; class Dinophyceae; order Suessiales; family Symbiodiniaceae; genus Symbiodinium; species Symbiodinium kawagutii. The sequence goes on from VSDK01020374.1 coordinate 680,061, forward strand.
TGATCAAGTTGATATAAAATGTTTCATCCAGCTCAGCACACTTTAGTTGCACAAACCGGGTGACCCGGAACCAACAAATCACCTATGTTTCAGCAGAAGGAGAGAGGGAGTGAGAGGGAGGGAGAGGGACTCCTACCCAACCATGGCCATGGGTCAAAACCCAGTACTCTTGGTGAACATTCCAGACATCAAACATGTGCTTCCGTTGCCGGAGGCTGAGTCCAGAGGACAGCGCAGAGCCGGTGGTGTTGCTGCAATTTGGATACGGGACTGTACTGGGTAGGTAGTAGGGATTCTCGTCAGTTATGCGACCAAACAGCTAGGAAAATTTTAATAGCCCAGTATGGCAACCGACGAACCAGTTTTTCTTATCTACACCGTCTCCCTAACTTAGTCCAGTTACAACATTGTCTTCGTAGGACTGTGTTAAAGTCCTTATTTGATTAACTAATTGCTAGTCTAAAGACAATGTAAAACCAGCAAGTAGCTGAGACCAGATTCTTGCCTTGGCAATGCTCGGTTCCCCCGGTTCGGCTTCGTGGGGAATCGCAGCAAGGGCCGGCCGGTCATGGCTTTTCTGGTACCATGGTCCCCATGAAAATTGGATGGATCTCAGGGTTGCTGCCAGTGGTTCTGCCAGCTGTGCCAGCCACTGCCCGGATGGATCCCAAACATCCATAAAACCACATTCGATTCAGGAAGAGCGAGCCGCACAGTTCACGTATTTCTGTTATTTTGTATGTTCGCATTGTTGGTGTTTTTGTTGGTAAATTGGTGACGATGATCGTGGTTTCCTTCTTGTTCTTGCTTACTGCTGTTGTGTAGGGACACATCGCGGCAAGTCATGTTGACCAACAGGGACGCTCCCGCAGGAACCATGGCTACATCAATGGAGGCTTTAGCCCAAAGTGTTGGGCTAGAAGGGGCAGGACAAGGTGATGCGCCACATCACCACCACCACCACCACCACCACCATCACTATTACGGCTGGGGTCCCCGGCCACACCAGATCTTGCAAAGGGTCAGGGTCAGGGGCTCCAATTGAGGGGAATCTTGGAGAGTTTTGATCAGAGACTTGATATTGTTTTGAACCTGCCCTTCACCTTCATGCAATTGCTTCGGTATCCGCATGATATGATATGATAAGATGGTACTCAATATGATATTTTGATATATTTGGGTAGTTATCCCATTGTACGATGCCTGCTTTTATCGAGACTCCATTGCCAGATACTCATAGAACCTCAGAGAGAGAGAGAGAGAGAGAGTGATATATATTTATAGAATGATATATTTATATATATGTACATATAATCATGTTTGTATTTATATATATATATACATTTATTTATTTATTTTTTTATATCGCTATATATTTACAGAAATATATGTATATCGGTAGAGCATGTTTTGTCGCCCCCCTACTTGCTTGGCTGAACACACGGATGCTATATGGGGCCTGTGAGAGGATAAGGACTTCTGTGAAATGATGACAATTTCTGTAAAACAATCACAACTTCTCCTAAACTTGGACAAGTTCTAAACACTGGCACGGGGCGGCGAAACACGTTATACCCGTGCATGTAAACATAAATGTTTATATTTATATCGATATTGAATCATGTGTTCTCAAAATGCATTGCTCATTTGGCAAGTAGGAAATGTCCATATGTTCGCACGGCGTGGTGTTGGCTTGGGCATGTTTCGTATACCTGTGGCCAAAGTTTTTGTGCTTAAACTGCAACGAGCACAGACAACAGTTTGTCGGAGAGGTACTCCAACACACAATGTATCAAACTGTAACCAATTTTTTGGCCATACGATGATAGGGGCAAACGACCCTTACCTGCTGTTGCAAAGATTCCTGTCAACACTGCAATATGCAATCCCACTGTTCCACCAACCAACCTGCAGTTCTCAGGTGATGACAGAGATTGTGACGAAGGTGGCTGTTGGGATGAGTATGGAGGCACCCCAGTGGCGTGGGGCTGTGCAGGTTGTGCATTGGTCTTGTTTCGATCCATCTCATTACAACACCCATGTGCATGTGCAATGATCTGCATCTTCGTTCCTATGCATATGCATCCTTTTTGTTGTGGATGGCTGGTCAGACAGAGAGAGCGAGAGACACAGAGATCAGAGACAAATGTGACCAGATGTGACCACACATGGTCATATGTAATCAGTGCATTGAATATAATCATCATATGATTATATGATTCATTTGGATTCCTCGCGCGCAAGCGCATACGCCAAAGGGAACTGACACGTCGCTGTTTGATGCTTGACAAAGGCAAGTCCTACCCATTTCTGTTCATCCCCCATGTCGCCCCATGTCGCTATATATCTCTTTGCATTGGTTTATTTGTTTTCCAACTTTTGGCCACTATGAGGCAATTTTTCTCCACCTAGCCGCACATGCTGTAACGCTTTCAAAATTCAAGCAGATAGTTTCCCTGAGAAAGATTGGACATTGCATCACTTTTTGGTAGCCCAGGTGTTTGCGTCGTCAAACCGCTCAACTGCCCAGATTCAAATCCGGTAGTTGAAATCGGAGAAGTTCATTGAAGTGTCAACTTTGTCGACTGCAAAAGGTGATAAGTTGAAATCGCAGAAGTTCATTAAAGTGTCATTTGATAGCAAAAACGGATTGACCCTGACTGGACTTGACCGCAACCCTGGTATCAACGGCAGGCTATTGGGATGACATTCATGGCGGCTACTGGGACGAGTACGGCAGATATTGGGAACCCGGGATGCGCGGCTACTGGGACACGGAGGAAACGCCCTATGACACCTACTACCAGATCCTTAGCTGCACCGACGTGCCCAGCAAGCCGCGAGCCTCACCGACACACCGCGTCCCCAGGAAGGAGGATGACGTGGATGGTTTGGGTGACACCATGTCGTGGAAGGACCGCGGTCCGAGAAAGGGAAAGAGGGGATACAGTTTAGAGATGTTTAGAGTTGGAAAAGCCATTTCTGTTTTTGTTAACATGTTTGTTTGGGTTGTTTTAAATGTATTTAGAAAACAGTTTTGACGCAGCACGGTTGAAAAACCGGACCTCCTGTAGAAGAAGATCGATGCTTGGACGTCACTGAGCCACTGTTGTCGAAATGGCGGTCCTTAGCTGGTCACCGTCCTTGTTTCAGCATCAGAGTTTTGACTGTGAGAGCCAAGTAACAACCATATTCCACCATGCTAAGCTATGCTAAGCTCAAGCATCATGAAGTGCACCAGCTTGGAGCAAGTTGGAGTGTTGGTGTTTTGGAGAGCCGTCACAGTGGTGACCTCTGACTTGACACCTGGCCCTGCTTACCAGTTTGCAGAGTTTTAAGTCATCAGTTTCTGTAGATTATAGATGTGAAAATCGTCAGTTTCTGTGAGTCACCCAAGTGCGATCTCCAGAAATGGTTCATGGGATTGACAATGGGAACCAGATATGCGAACATCATGCAATCATCGTTATCATCAACCAGTTTGATTCAACAGCCATCCCTACCTTACCAACCAGATTCGGAACTATCATATTCAAACAAATTTGGAAACATTAATAATCAACCATCAAAAACCTTTATTGCCAACCAGGTCAACAACCATCGCTACCAAGCAGTTTAACAGCTATCATCACCAGATTGACCACCTCAAGTTTTTATGATTATGCGTCATAGCTCAATCAAGTAGACATGATTCCAAGGCAGGATTAGGGCCATTCGGGCCCATGTTTTTCGCATTTTTGTGCACAAATAGACAATTCAGTGAAGGTGTCAAGAAATCATCCGAATCCAAATCTTTCTTCCGAATCTTGTTGGGATGCATGGTGCTACGAGCATGTCCTCAACATGTATCCATTCACGAAGGCACATAGGCACCTCCTGAGCCATGGAGTTTGCTGCCAGAGAAGCTGAAGTTCTCATGTGGCCGAAGCATGGCAGCTGGGGGTCACGATGGGCCTCCATGGATGTGCCTGATTTTAGAGAGGGAAACTGATGATTCCATTTATAGATAAAGCATTGATTATATAATTATTGATATCATTGTCTGACAGAATTACCATGTTCAAGGGATTTGGGCAAGAGTGATTGAATCTTGCGCAGATTACATTACACCTCATATGTGGAGTACTTTTGACCCCGGCAATGAAATGAGACTTGATTCAGGTATGTTTTTGGGTCATTTTTTCACCACTGAAAAAGCTACCAATTTTCTCGATTTACCTGCTGACCAAAATAAAGATATGATAGCCAAGTGATCTTATTGTTACAAGCTTTTAAGTTTGTCTTTGTTATTTTCAATGTGAAACCCTCCGAATGCAAAGTAGGGAACCATGGAAGAGATGAGTGAACGCTTCTGAGTGTGCTGCTATGCTGGGAGACACACACACCCAGGGCCACCACTAGACAGGAAGACTCCAACGGAAAGACGATTCAAGACGAGACAACAAGAATCAGCGAAGCACTTGAGTGGAACATCTTTCGCCGTGTAAAAGCTTGTGAAGGGACAGGCCAACTTAGTGGACACGACCAGCACTGGGAAAGTGCCAGCTTTTGCCACCGATTTGGGGAGAGGATGGCGAAGCAACAGATACTTTTCATTACTTTTCTATTTTAATTCAATCTTAACCAGTATTGACCGGTACACATGTGTCTACATAGCAAACTAGATAGATAGATAGATAGATAGATAGATGGATAGATAGATAGATAGTTAGATAGCCAGCCAGATACCTAGACAGTTAGTTGGACAAAAAGCTAGGTGGATCGACAGACAGACAGATAGTTGAATAGGTAGATAGCTGGACTGTAAATCGATCGATGGATAGACAGACAGAAAAATAGATAACTAGTTAGACGGATATAGATAGGTTGGTAGATCGACAGGGAGATAGACCGAGGTAGACAGATAGACAGATACCTTTTCCAGACGGATAGACAGAGAAACAGACAGGCAGATTCTATCATCGCACCCTTCCTCTCCTAGAACGGCTTCCTATATCTTCCTGCCCTAGGAAAGAATTGCCACTGCTTTGTGCGGCACTATCCCTGTTTCTCCCAGTTAGCGAGTAGTAGCTGGCCACCACCAACTATCAACCTGGTGCTACCCTGAGAGACCTCAGCTGGGTGCGCTAAGGACATTGATGGCCGAACTGCTGCTGCGGCGGCTGCGCTGCCGAGCGGATGATGACAACATATGGCAACTGATGTAGTGGATGATAGTCCGAGTAGCATCAGTCTGCTGTGTGCCGACCCTCCGGCAGGACCTGCCTTGGTTTTGCTTCACGTTCTCCCCTCACTTTGGCTCCAGAGGAACATGTTTCCCTGGAACTGAATTGAGTGCAGCCTTGGGGAAGGCTGTGAGAAAGCTCCCGAGAAGCCACAAGTACTTGAAGGAATGCAGATTGAAGCTTGCGACAGGTTTTCTTTTCAAACCCAGCTCGTCTTTCAATCGCATGAAGGCATTTGCCAAAGCCCAGAGAGGGAGGGTCGAGTGAAACCGTGTTTAAACATCTACAGCCGGAAACACCACCGCATCCATGAGAACGAGTCTACGGACTATGTCCATTCCAAAGCGACAAAGTTTGGATCTTTGGAATTTTGGTTTGCCTAAAGAGCTAAGATCATCGATTTGCAATGGCCCGTGCTGCTCGCTGGCCACAGGGGTCTATCCTGACCACGATTCAGTGCTAGCTTTGCATCGCGCCATCTCTAGGCAGTGCGCAAGGAGCAGATGCTCAAATTTGTGCATGCGTCCATGTTTTCAAGCTTATTCCGCAGGGTTGAAGATGGAAAAATCTACCTTTGCCATTCCTTCTTGATTGCGAAACAGAACTGTGGGCGCGCTCAGCTTGCCGAGATCGGGCAGCTGCAAGTCACTTGAGAGGTCTCAGTTGAGTCTTTGGTGTCTGCATCTGAAGGATGACGGTCCCATCCTGTAACAGGATCCTTGCGAGAATGACGAAAGCAAACAGTCTTGATCAGTTATTTTTATCCTTTGGTGAAGCCAATTTGTAGAGATCACTAGCAACACCTTGCGGCAAACATTTCATGTAGAGGCCCCTGTCATCACCTTTCCCTTGTGCCAACTGCCTCCGTGAGGAGATACTGAATCATATTTTCTCTCGGCTCAACCGGTGGAAGTTTCGTGGACATTCGCACATGGCCATTGGTCATTATATATCAATATCAACCATCCAAAAAGCAAAAGGTGAACATCCCAATAGCCAGACTATTTTGTGCATTTTTGGGATGTTCATCAGCCTTAACCCATCATCACAGCAAAGCAGGGGAGTGCCGTGATTGTGAGGACAACGCCTTTATTTTTGAATGGCTTCCTCTCCCTTCCGACTGGTAGAGACTCTGGCCACGTTCCGCTGCCTGTGAACCAGTTCTGGCAGTGGCACCAGAGCAACATCAGTGAATCAAGTTTTGAACACCTCAACTTTGGTCGGCGAAATCCAGGTTTACTCGTTCGTACCACAGAAGATGCTACCCTGCGGCGGCCAAGCTGCAAAATGCAATCGAGTTCGCTGCACACAGTGTTGATTGATTAATCGAACACTTGTCAAGAAACAGATGTGTTTCATGGATAAGAGATTTGAATCAACAATGCAGAATGAACTTGTTGAGTGCTTCATTGACTTGATTGGTACCAGACAAAGAGTAGAAAGAGACCTGAAATTCGCAAGGACTGCTAGGGAAAGTTGCAAGCCCAACAAGTCGATCCTGGCTTTTGCGTGGCAATGAGCACTTCGCTCACATCAGTCCAATGTGACGGGTGCCCTGATCAAAGCTTACTAGCTCTTTCCCAGGGGGTGCTAATCAATGACCAAGACGACGGAAACGCTGTTATTAGTTGTGTGACAAGGTGATGGCTATTTCAACTTGTGCATTGTGAATAATAATTCTTCTTCTTTTCAGCAACAGCCACTTGGCGTGCTCTCTCGACTGACTTCAAACACGTGGCGACGCTGTCGACACTGCAACTTCCTGCAAGCTATGGCAAAGCGTCGCGCTTCTGATTGAACATAAACAGTGGCGACATATTCTGTGCCAGTCCAATTCAGTTGGACTTTTCGCTTCACACAGGTTGGTTACTTACAAAATCTTACAAATTGATCTTTCCTGCCTCGAATGTTGAAGAAATAGACCTGCCAAAACCAGTTGCTCAGAATGGAGCGCACAGCGCGCACAAAGCTTCGAGTAGGTGATGTTGCATGCTCGTTGTTTTGGATCTTGGTTCTGATGCAAGGGAACGGCACATGGAAAATGCCATTTCAATCAAGTTTTGAACACCTCAACCATAGAAGACATTGCCCTGCGCTGGCGAAGCTGCAAAATGCAATGGAGTTCGCTGCACACAGTGTTGACAGGTGTTGACCGATGAACCGAACACTTGTCAAGAAACAGATCTGTTTTGGAGACAAGATGTGCTTCAGAGACAAGATATTGTAATTGAATCAAGAATGCGGGTAGGACAAGTGTTAGAAAACATCGGGGTGCTGTGTATGATCCAATTTGTGGGAGTGCTGTAGCCGTTCAAACGGAACCTGCGCAGCAACTTAGAGTCCTCAGCATTTCTACTATATTTGCGGTGTTGAGTCCCCAACCGGCAATGTAGCATGATTGTTTCATTTGAGGAAATCAGCATTTTTGGAATTACCGGATGGCCCACCCCTCTTGGGAAATGCACATCTCTAGGCAAGACGTGGCAACACCTTGCAGTACAGCTAGGATAGTGCCCCCCCGCCACTGATGAACAACTGTGGTCAGTAGACAGTGCAACGCAAAGCAGTCAGTGCAGCCAGAGCTTGCAGCTAGATCATTTTCTCCATTCGTCGTTTCTTTCGCCTAGATCTTGCGCGTAAACTCGTAAGTAGATAAGCCCGGGGTTCAAGGGTTGCCTTGGCTTCGTTCAGATGAGAAGTCCATCAAAGGCACGAGCTCGCGAGCAGTCCTGTTTACGAAGTAGTGCGATTGTTTTCCTGGAGTCAGGAGATGTCCAGCATCGGCCATTCCGTTGTCGCAGCTGGAGGTGTTGAAACTGTATGACAGAATTTAGTCGTGAGAAAAAACGACAACAGCATAGCCAGCAGGCAGAAGATGCTGACAGAAGAGAAGGCACTTGGCAGTCAAACTCATGAGCGACCAAAGTGGATCGCTTTGACTAATGTGCCCCAGCTTTCTCGGTGCTCCATTTCCGGCTCGTTGCGAAGCTTCAGTGCTCCAGATCGCTGTGCGTCATGTGCCCTCGCTTTCTCGGTGCCATGTGCTCCATGTCCAGCTCGTCTTAGATGTCCTGTGCTGCACATGCGCTACACTGATGCGCTCAACGAGTTTATCATGCGTGAAATGGTGATTGATCTTCAACGAGAAATTCCTAGTAAGCGCGAGTCGGGCGCAGTCTGAACGATCTTGCCATCACCAGCCAGCTCAGAGTTCCAGCGCAGTTCCAGCTTCCACAATGATCGACTGGAAAATCTGGGGTGAAACTTGGTCCAACCTAAAGATTCACCTCAGAGTCGGTTTGAAAGGATCGTCCTCACCAATGCAATACACTGACGCAGACAGAGAAGGCGCCATAAATGGTCAGAATCTGAGGTTGTGCCTGCCTTCGCCTCGAGTAGAAAGAGCTCAGAACATGATTCTCCAGCGCCAGTTTCTCACAGGAAACTTGCAGGAAGGTGAAGTTTGGCTTGTCCAGCTTCATCCTTTCTTGGGATGTGTGTGCGAGCGGGTTGAAGGTGGAGGGTATGGTGCCAGGTTCAGTTTTGTTTCAGCAAGTGCTTTGAATTCGCTGTGAGAGCAAGACGGGCCTGACCACCTATCATGACAGCAAGATGGACTGCAGGATCGCTCAGCAAGAGGACCCAATTGATGTACCTGAAGCATTGTGTGGGATGAAATCATTCCCAGTATCATTCAGTGATCATATTCAGCCTCGACTAGGCGGTTCACCAGTAATAATTTCTAAATTATAAACCTGTCGAATGACATGGTACGTGGCACTGGGATTCGAGGGGTCGCACAGAAACCATTTTGGGAACTAAAAAGAAATTTCGTTTCCTGAGCGACCCAGCGGATCATTTGCCTTGATACTGAAAACTGTATCTGAAAGTTTTGGTTTAGATTCTGCACAGTCATGTTTTGAAGTTTTGACGATATTGCTTTTCGTTTGGCTTTTGCAGCATGCATGAAATTGCAGCGTGGTTGCTGGATCTGGCTGGATCTGGAGTGCCCAATGCACTGCCATTGGTTGTTTGAAGGAGTTCCATTTGCGACCTGAGGGTCCCTTTTTTTCCTGTGAGGCACAGGTCTGGCTGCCACGATGTGGAAGCCATGACAAAGCTGGTCATGCCTTTGTTCCCACTTGAATCGAAAGCACCCTGCCTTGAGTTTGCCTCGAGATTTCTGAACGATATAGCTGCTTCTTGCAACTAGCAGTTGGAGACTCACAGTTGGTTCGACAAAACCGTTGGAGAGCTGATTACCCAACCTCTCCTGGTGCCAACACTTATTGGCCTAGAGTTGCCTGCAAAGACTCAATTGGGTGCACCTAGTGACGTTGCGGTGCAGAAGGCAAAACTCAGAGAAAGTGCTGGCAAACTTTTTGTCTCGACACGATTCTGTGCTGAGGCACTGGGACGAATCATTTGAACACCAGGGCTATTTCACAGAAGTCCAGCAATGATTTGGTCCAATCATGGAGTGATGAATCAGTGCACTTGGCCAACAACGGTAACAAAGGACTACAAACTATTTGAAAGGTGTTTTGTCATTTGTTTGAGGCTTAAAGGCTTGAGAACGCCGCTTCTAGTTTTCGAAGGACAAAGTTTCACAGCAGATCAATACATCAGCCAGATGCATTCAAAAAGCGTACGAGATTCTGTCTGAGGCTTAAAGCACAGGATGTCAAATCTTGTGAAATGCGGGAAACGCATCCTTTGTTTCAATCTGAGGTTCTAGCTGCGCTCGGAAACAGCATATGCAAAAAAGAATGGCCCAATGGGAAGACAAACATGAACAGTTGCAGGGATCTCATTGCGAGAGAGAGATTGCGGAGGCTTCGCCAGTCCTGTTTCGTTCGACGGCAATGTCCCTCCCACAGAACCTGTGTGCACCTGAAGAAATCCTGGCGTGCCATCGCCTCGCGCTGCTTCCGACCACGAAAGGTGGCGTGGCAAGCTGCGAAGCGTTCTCTGGGGAGGTTCCTCACCAGGAATGCTACAGGAGATTTCCGCTGCCCTTAGCTTTTGCAGCATGTCAGACCGTTGGCCCGTAGGGGCGCCATTTCAGGCCTGTCAAAACTGATGTTTGGGTCCTTGTTTCGAGATGAAATCATAGCTACGTGCGAGTTCAAAGAGTTGTATCAGCTTGCTGCCTGCGCCCACTCCGTGTGACTCAAATGAAGCCGCATGGTACTGAAGGGAGCACATGGCACAGCTTCACCCCTCAGATGTTAGCCCAACAGCCAACAACGGCAGGGATATTGCCGTTAAATGATGGTTGATGATGGTTAAGGATGGTTAGTGATGGTTAAATGATGGTTAAATAGATATTACCTCAGATGTTGGCACCGGCTAAAGTGTGAAGTTGCTTTACCAAATCTGCACCGCTGAGCAATCGTCGTCCCAGCTTTGCATCTCACCTTTTGATAGTCACAAGACGTTACAGTCGCAGACTTGTCCGTGTCCCATGTTGGAAACGGCCCCAATAAGTACTAGAACTTTCGTTGGTGAGTTAGATTGATGATGCGAATAAAATCAGGTATATTTCATTCACAACATGTTCGAATTGTGGAATTTCCAAAAATTGCTCCAGGGGTTCCGAGCTTTGGTCTTTGAATGGTTCTTCACCACGGGTTACAAGATATTCCAAGATCTATGTGGGATCTTTGTAAAAATCCTTTGCCTAGGCCCTGCCAATCCCTGCAGAAACGCGACTGGACAAATTCAACACAGTGTGTATGAGCCGAGGTCTCAGTATTTTTTCTTCCGACTGGCTTTGTGGCACACAGCTTGCATCAAAATCCTTGTGAAGGTACCTTCCCCCCTGCCTCTCGCCTACCTTTCGATCCCTTCTCAAGTTAATCACTGAAGGTCGTCAGGAGTGCAGTTTTTGGAGCCGTAAGTCCTGAAGCTTCGGCCGCAGTTGTACTTCTGACCACCAGATTTGGACTTACAACAAGTTTCTTTGCGGACACAGTCAGCACATTCCTTTGCACAGACTTGGGTTTATCATCATCTCATTCTCACATCCGCATACCATTTGTTTTGGCAGCGTGGCAATAGCAGATACGTGGTTGCCCTGAAGAAAGGGGTACCACCACCATACCCAGTTTTCAAGCCAGCCTCAACGTTGCGCGGCAGATTGGGCAGCTGAACCTGCTATGCAACCTGCGCAGAGATTTTGTGGAGGCAACTGGCTAGGTTTTGCATACAGGATGCAAGCAGTTTGAAGTTGTAAACATGTCATCCTTCAATGTTTTCTCAGCTACACAGTAAAGTGCTGCACGGTTGTTCCAGCAGTGCACAAATGTTTCGGCACTATTCCCCTTGTGATCATCCCAAAGATGAGGTCGCTTGTGCCAATGCCAAAGGGAGCTGCAGCAAATGCATGTCGAATACTGGGGTGCTTTGGTTCCGAAGACATTGGATGTTTCGCACCGCTGTATCCACATGCCATCCAGTCAGGAGGAATCCCCACACATTCTCTGTCGATCAGAGCTTCCCTGCGCCCCTGGTCTTCGCATCCCACAGTTGGATCAAACTCGTTGCGGAGGGTTCCATGCGCTTAGTTTGGGTTTCACGAAGGGGACTAGTTTTTTTTTCCCTGAATTGCAGGTACAGCTCCAAGTTGTCTTCAATTTCCTAGCAGGAAGCGGGCGCATCGTTTGAAGAGGTAACATGGTGTTGTTGAACTGGAGCACAGCGGCGAGTTGAGTTACATTTGCGCACAGCGAAGTGCGGCAAACCGTCCGACGGATCACGCATTTGCGCTGTGGGCATGCTCAAGCTGTATGGCCTCAATATCCTAACGCTCCAACATAGAGCCATACCTGAGCCCCCATAACCTGCCGCAAGTGACATCATCTCTGCCTGCTTCATCGAGCGCTGCCAATGCTGGAATCAAACGGCGCGGTCCTAAAACTGATTCAGTCACAATCCGAGAGATCCTTTAGACGTGGCTATGCTTGCACACACTCCTTGCTTGCGGACTTCCAGAAATGCGTCATCAACGTAGCAGTTGTGCACAACATCCCAGGGATTGGCCCCAATGCGAATGTAAGGCAGCTTCCTTGGGTTACCCGTTTACAAGTCCTTTTGCAAGTTGAAGCGCCTCCTTTCTTCAACGCAAAAGAATCAAGGTAGCTGCACCTTCATGCCAGACACAATCAACGTGCTGTAGAAAGGTGACTAGTGAGAGCATGGCCCACCTTGCCAGACTCAAAGCGGGCAGTGATGAAACCCACTCCTAGAGATCCCTTTGGACATGGATATATTTTATTATATTTGGGCAAGTGATGCGAACGCCGGCATCTTTTGGTTCCGTTGTGCAGGACATTCCAGGGATTGGCACCAAGAAAAAAGTTGTTCAATGCGAATGTAAGGCAGCTTCCTTGGGTTACCCGTTTACAAGTCCTTCTGCAAGTTGAAGTGCCTCCTCTCTTCAGCGCAAAAGAATCAAGGTAGCTGTACCTTCATGCCAGACACAATCAACGTGTTGTAGAAAGGTGACTAGTGAGAGCATGGCCCACCTTGCCAGACTCAAAGCGGGCAGTGTTGAAACCCACTCCTAGAGATCCCTTTGGACATGGCTATATTTGGGCAAGTGATGCGAACGCCACCATTTTTTGGTTCAGTTGAGCTCAACTATCCAGAGTCTATTAATGCCGCTCCCTGTGCTGTTCCGAGAGATGTCGTGGCAAGAAAACAGTTCTTGCAAGCAGAACTTCCATGAGTGTTTGCAGGCCCGGTTTAGGTTTTTTTGCATGTAGGCCACCCCTGTGCTCGTCCTTTTGTTAATCGCCTTCCCTCTTCATGTCACTCCAAGAGAGCCGTTTTGAAACCCATTCCGAGAGGTTGCTTTGGACACAGCTAATGCGAACACCATCTAGTTGGAGTTGCGCATGCAGAGTGACACCGGTGGGATTTGGGTCGAGAAGAAAACAGCAGCTCTTCAAGCTTCAACGTGTGGGGACTTCCATGAGCGCTTTGAGATTGCAGGCAGAGAAGGCGTTAAGCCCTCGTGGGTTACCCGTTTCTTTTTACGGGTTGAAGTGCCCATTCTGGTCCGCAAAAGCAGAAGCAATATGAAGCAGTCAAAGTTTTGTAGACCACCGAGTGATCAGTCTATAGTTTATCTGCTCAAAGCAGGCAGTGTTGAACTACTTTCGGAGGGGTCTCCTTGGACAAGGTGAACTTGAACAACTAAAGACATTCGCCAAAGCCCGACTACCAATGATGAAGGCCAGGAGAGAAACCTCCAGCCTCCATTGATCGTTTTAGGCCCGCAACCTGCTCAAAAATGAGCAGGTGTCCCCACTGATGAATTCCTACCAGCTGAATAATGAATAGTGAGGTGAATGTGGTTGGCTGCAAGCCGGCTGTCATTTGCTGTCCCACTGATGTAGGCATTTGAATCAGGCAGAAGCTGCGAATTGCGGAACATTTGTTACCAGTTATAGATTATCAGTTATCAGTTATCAGCAGCACCCGCAACTGGTGTGCAGCACAACGAAGGGGCGGAGTTCAAAATCTCCGTTCATGTGTTTAGAAACCGGTTTTTCTCATCTTGGGTTCTCCACATCTGACGTGAATTTTGAACTCTTGGGGGTACCTTCATGTCCCATGACCATCAGCCCTCACATCCTTGCAATCCGTGTCTCGTGTGGATAAGTTCTTGCTGTTGAGGAGTCTGTGGCAACTTCCTGGATTTGCTGTCAGACTCCGCCCGTCGAATTTTTGGTAGATCGCGAACTGTTTGGGGCCACTATGAATTTTGATTCCTCAAACGGTTGACAAAAAGACCATTGAACTTGGACAGCAAGGACCATAGAACCACACGTCAGCATTATCTCAGCAGATAAAATGCCAAGCTCCTTGGTGGGAACTAGTTTCTCGATTTGCGACTTGCTTGTTAGTCGCCGAACATTCCTTGCTGCCAAGCGGACCCCTCAAACCAAAGATATAGCGGCCAAGAGTCAGTCCATGGGCCATGTTGCAAAAATCAAACAAAAGAGTGTCGAAGCCAATTTCGAGGGAATACTTTAGACATGGCTTTTTTTGGACGATGCGAATGCCATCACCTTTGTTCCCGTAAATCAAGCAAAACGGAAGTTGCATCCGCATATTTTGTTCAACCCCTGCGCAGTTCAGTGAAGGTTCATTGCTTGCAGGCTTGGTTTTCGCTGGCCTTCTCCCAGTTTGAAGTGCACCCAGTCGCACACAACTGCGTATGTTTTGATCAATGCCTCGCAACAAACAAACCAGGGAACAAAGCAGTTTCTGAGCGTTTCTGCAGAACGCTTTGAGATTGTTGACAGGGAGCAGGATTCTGTTCTGCCGGAATTTTCCTACTGACGTTGGCATTTAGAGTCTGAGTAAACCGTCCACAAACGGAATAACGATGATAGTTTATGATAGTTTCCCTATACCCAAAATGGATATATCCATGGTGTAGCCCTCAAAAAAGGCATTTGCCTATGAAACTTGATCCTGACTTGGGTATACCTGCTTTGGCAACACCCAGAATTGAGAAGATGACCCATCTATCCAAAAGTTGCAAAGCAAGAACCATGAGAGCCAATAGCATCCTGAACCACACGACTTTGGGATGAACTCCTTGAGATACAGAGACGACTTGCCATCGACAGCCGATCTGTCGATCTGTTGGCGCCAATCTCCGCTGATGCCGAATGGCGCACCTGGCTGCTTGCCAGGTCGGATCCTCTGGCCCCACGGAAATGGCAGAGTTGAAATTTGGAGCCATCAGTTTTGAACTGCTATAAGTTATAGCCTAGCCCCAGTCTTGATAATAGATGTAAGGAGCCGAGCAGTTTTGACCAGCTCGCGACATGGGTGTCTTTGAAGCAAAGGTAATATGCATTGCAACTTAAAAGTGTGTCACTGGAGAGCAGACAAGGGAATGCGGAGATCCAAAGACTGGGAAAGACTGGGTAGCACTTTGCGATTGATCCTGAATCCCGAAGTATCTTGGTGTTTTCAAAACGCCTTGCTTATCAATGAAATTCAGGGGAGAGAAGTGGCAGCTGGGGTGTCAAACCACCAGTCAGATTTGCATGAGATAGGCTTCACGGAACTGCAGAAAGTTTCAGATCGCATCCATCCGGCCATGAGTGACACCACTCTTGTGTGCCCTTGGATTGGAAACCGTTTCTGTTCAGAGCTATGCTGTCCAACTGCTCCACGAAGGTGTAAGATGTGTTGGAGCTGGATAAAATTCTTTGGCATTGCCAGTGGAAGGTGTGCAAGGGTAGCCGTGACTGCAAAGGTGGCAATGCAGAGCATTAGAACGTGAAGTCGAAAACTAAAGGCTTCCTGCACAGGTTGCCGCTTGAAGCGCAAGGTGTTGCTTTGTGGTGCACAGAAAGAGGCGATGTGCAGAGAAACTGCCAATGTGAGGGGTGCCACGTTCACCCACTGGTTGCTCTTCCAAACAGTATCCTCCAGGGTGTGATGCTGTAGCTTCACCAAGACGAAGGAGATGCCGACGAAAAAAGCCAAGGGCCGGTGCGTGTCAACCAGGCGATCCTGGGTGACTGACACCACCAACGACGGTACAGAAACTGTTGTTGGAAACCCTGATCCTTTACGACCTTGACTAGAAGCAGCGTTAAATGGACAAATATTTGGCACCCCCGCTGGATGTCAAGTCCAGACTTCCGGAGGGGTTCCACCAAAGGCTGTCACTGATGTGACCTTTGCACTTGGGAACAAAGTGTCACCTGTTTTGTCCTTCAAGGATCCTTTTCTCCCAGATAGTTTTACCGCTGGGAGATGTACATGAGTCACGGCAATAGTGGTAGCTGATTTCCAGCACAGACAGCATTGCGAGATGGCATCAAGAATGCTGGCAGCATCCAAAAAAGATCTCGCAGGGAGCGGCCTTGATTTCAGAAGGGATATGAATGTAGAGAAGTTTGGGTACTACAGAAAGCACCCTCCATGATCTCCCTCAGGAACCCCTACAATGAGTTAGATGATCATTTTTCACATAGCACATCCACCACCTAAAGTGTTGCAGATCATTGGCCACCACAATCAACAATAAAGGGTTCCACAATCACCGGTTGATGCTCAGCACAGGGTTGATCCGCGTGGAGGCCGTGGGAGTGGGAAATTGAGTCACCCTTGCCAGAAATGGTTCATGGCATTGCCAAACGGAAACCAGACATGCGAAGATGCTATCATGGTTATCGTCCTGATCAACAACCTCAGTTTGTCAGGCTGTAAACGCAGGCTCGACCAAGAACCATCATCAGAATCATCACCATGTGTTTTGCAAGCAGCTCTAGCAGGTGAGAAAGCCACAGTCCTTTGTGCAGAATGCCCAAAAGGAATGACATGATGTGCGATGACAACTTCTAAGACGATGACAACTTCTAAGACGGTGACAACTTCTAAGATGATGACAACTTCTAAAAGGATGATAACTTCTATGAAGACGATGACAACTTCTATGAAATCGATGACAACTTCTATGAAGTCGATGACATCCACCCCACTCCAGACCACCCCAACAAAACCCTGAAAAACGATGTAAAAAAATGTAAAAAATATTTTCTGAGCTGCAGTTACAGGAGGATTTGCAACTGAAAAGTTGGGCTGGGCTGTCATGCATCATGAACTGCAGCTGGATGAAGTTTCAGAGGTTTCACAGAAGGTGTAGTCACTGTACTGCACCATGCTTGTTTGACCTGTTAACGATCTCCTTCATTAGGATTATTCAAGCTTTATAGCTTCACTAATCCACTTGTTGCTGCAAGGTTGTGCATTAGTTCATTTGCTTCTTTTCTTCGAACGAGAGATTGCTGCACGCGCCAGGAGTGGTTCGAGAAGTGTGGGCAGATCCGCATCCCTCCCTCCATCATCGCCACTCGCCGCGCGGCCAGTGAAGCGTATTGGGACTTCGATCGGCGGCTCGGCAGCGGTCAATCTTGGCGCTGAAGATGCGCAACGGGGTGGGAAAATTTGGTTACATACGCATCATGCACAATATCTGTACAAGATTGTACCAGGGCGTGTGCAGTGTAGTACATATAAACGTCGAATTTTCGTGTGATTGATACATGTCTTTTGACTTAGTTATATAGGTAGTTGTGCATATGTGCAAATGATTGCATCTGATATGCAGATACAATAACATCATACATATATAATACACATATATATATATGTGTGTGTGTTCTTGGTATAGATATATATATATATACATATGCTGTATGTATGCATTTATTTATACATTTATACATGCGTTTATGTAATCACACCCATTGAAATACAACACACATGCCCATTTTGTTGTTTGCTTTAGTCAGTTTGTGATTGGAATGATTTTAGTGAGGGCACCCAACTGCTGCACCATTACCTTGTCGCCAGAGACGATGGTGTGCTGGTCCATCTAAACACTCGGGGTTCCTTCCCTGTTCCTTGTTGGACTGTAAAGGTTCCACCAGTGCCCCCAGAAAGTGGTAGATCGATGTAGGTCATCCACATTGCCTAGTCACTGGCAGCTGATTCAATGGTAAGATTCGAGAAGCTTCAGCTTTGATTTAAGCATCAATGCGCAATTGAACCCGATGAAGAAATGAAAGCTGATGTTATTGGCAATGAATTTTTACCATTCTTTACATGTTTTCTTCTTCATGATGTTAAGGTTGCCACCAGGCACAATTTCATAGTTCTCATCTCCAATCTCCTCACGACTGGTCCCGCCATCAAGTTCACAACTACCCCCAGTAATTATTGTTGCTGGTATTGTTTGGTATCCTCATCATAGTCATCGGTTGGATCAGAGCTTTGCTGGTTGCCACCTTATTTCCCTAGCGGTCCTAGCGGCGGCCACCCATGACGGTCGCCAACCTAGATCGCTGGCAGTGGCGGAGAAGGCCGTGGACAACGCGCTGACCTCTGCCAGGACCAGAAACAAGAAACCTGCACTGATGAGGGCCACAGCTTCATAACAGCATACTCAGGGTGCCCATAGGGCTTTGGGTCAATATTAACCAGCCAACTAATGAGGGATGATAACCAACAATGATAGGGAAAACAATGGCTAATGCTGGGGGAATCAGGGGTACAGGGTGTTGACCCATAGCCATGTTACACCATGTTACCTCATTGCAGAAAAAGAAGTTGTAGTTGCTTGCCATTTTGGCCGCATTGGCGCATTACATTACACTAGAGCCAAGAAAGCTGCCATCGGTTGATATTGATAACACGCTCGAAAAGGGACCTCGTGCTCCAGCGATGAAATTTCATCCGGGAAGTGAACATCCCAACTTTGGAGTGGCCAACCTTCAGGCAAGGCAGTGGAGGAACAACAGTTTTGGGTAAGATGGTAGACAAATGCCGATAAGGATCAATAGTGACCGTTATTGATTGAGAATCGATTGATACTAGGCCCCTGATCATCAATATTGAATGATTGATCACTTGGCTGCTGGTTCCAAACACGTTTATTTTTCTGATTCTCCCTTTTGCGGTGATGCTCATCCATCTGACTGCAGTGAGGTTGGTCGCCCTTGTTCCCCTGAAAAGTTGCCGTCCCTTTTTCCTCAGATCTTCCGCGAGAAATACAGCAGTGAGAGTAAGGGGGCACAAGTTGCGGATTGAAGACTGGTCATGTATTGTACCTTTGGGGTCCTCAACTTCTTTTGAGAGTACCTACAAGGCAGGTCAGATATGGGCCAGAGACAAAATTACAGTCAATGTGGTTTAGCGTAAGCAATACATGGGGATGTGTTTTGTCAATGTTACACGAAAAACGAAACAGGACGGCCTAAAAACTTTACTCCAAAGGAGCATCCATAACTTGGAAAACGATAGGGGACGTCTAAAAATCCGTGAGTACACCTTGATAAATATGATCTTGACGCCGCCACATATCATGTCAGTTGACTTATCTCTTGGGATCCACTTGGAACCTGGCAGGATGAAAGGCGAGTGACATGCAGAAGAATCTCACCCCAGCGTTGCTCTCGCAGAACCACTGCAGAGCGGACAGACAGGGCGTAGCCTTCGCAATCGAAGATGTGTTTATTGGGTTAGATCTGTAAATGGGAGCGCTCCGCAGCTCATACCGTAACCCATGCGAATGGTGCTTGTTGACAGCCAATCAGCAGCAATAAGCACGATTGATGGCAAATAATGCCGAAAAAGTACATTCAAAAGATTTCAAAAGTGCTGTTTTGGATTCGCAAGCCGCCAATCTTTGGTTTGCACCATTTATGGACGCCCATTTGTTCATAAGCCTTACTTCTTGAATGTCGCCATGCGGACACTCTGAAAAATTGGTCCGTAGCGAACCGGACGTGGAGTCAGGTGTGGTTGATGGTTGTGTTACGAGAGGCTGTTCCATGTTTTGAAACGTCGAGATTTCCGAGACAAACATGGCACAGCCCTTTGTAGCAAATCAGGTTCCCTGGTAATTGATTGCACTATTGAGGGGGTGATTTCCCTAGTAACTAAGCAGAGGAGGAGATCAAAGGCTAGGGTCGACTCCGCCGCCGATGAGCCGACAAAGGCGGTACTCGTCATCGATCCAAAGGGCTGATGATTAAGCATACCAGCTTGTGGTAAAGTAAAAAGTTTGTGATTTATCCCAAATATGGTGGTTCTCAAAATAGGGGTACCCCCAAATCATCCATTATCAATTATTTATAGTAATAAACCATCCATTTTTTGGGGTCCCCTATTTTGAGAAACCACCATATGGGTTGTTTTTTGGGGATTAACATTACCAAATATGGGGTAACCAGCTTATAAGCTTATGGCTCATTAATAAGCATGCAACATTACTTGGGGTTGTTTTCCTTTAGTTTGGCAGCTGGTTCCGTTGAGTTGGAAGCACTGACCATTTTTGATATGGCGAGCTGCTGCCACTCAGCATATGTGCCAGAAGCCTTGCAAGTTGAAGGAATCCAGGTATGATGAACTGGTACTCAACAAGTCTTAGTCATTATGCCTCCCACACCCTCCTAGAATTATCAATGCTTAGCCACTGCCAGTACGATTCCATATTAGCCATCAACATATGGAGATGGATTTCCTTCCCTCACCATTGGCATATTTTTCTGCCATCATTGGTTGCCAGTGCGCCACCCGCCGAAGATAGGCAGATTTGGGAAGAACCAACTTGTTTGCAGCGTGGCGGTCCAGCTCTTGATAAAGCACCCCGATCCTCCCCCAGTTTTGCCATAAATCAGTAGTGATCTACCATGAAAATCTGGAGGTTTATGGAGGAGATCAACCCAGCATGGTGGCCACCTGCTACAGGCGGCCTCGGTTCCAGAGGAGCGCCTGGGTCCATAGCTGTCGGTGCTACCTGTGCTGTCTAGCAAGTCAACATCCCACAGGAGTAGTTGTGCGGATAGATGGTGATCTCACAACCAGTCTTGCAAAGCCCAACCATAGCAATCGCAACAAAAGGCAACAGGCAACAATATGCAGCGTGATAGTAGTAAGCAAGAAGGAGAAATGGGTCAGAGACTTATCCCACAATATCTATTACGTGTGTATACATATAGAGAGAGAGAGATCTGTGCGTGTGCTTGCGTGTGTGTTTGTGTGTGTGCATGTTGGCAGATGAACCATTGTTCACCAACCAAAATCATTTTTTTGTGAGGCACGCATCCATTCTGTGTAGGGTATGCCATTTCAATCAAGCGGCTGGGTAGTCTGAATCTGAAAATGGGGATGTCACGATGTGGCGACGTCACCGTTCAACCCCGAAATCAATGCTGAGCATTGGTTGAGTGGCTGCGGATGCCCATCATCGGATGCCCATTACCACCAAGGATCATGCAGCCCAGGGCATCCTGGAAAGTGAGGTCCCAGCACCGTTGTCTGTCCATTGCAGTTGGTTTCCCCCAGCGCCGCCAAAAGGAGCCCTGCGAACTCTTACAGCGCTTGAGGCCGTGTCCAGGGGTTGATGATTGAAACTGGGCTGCGTAAGTGGTGAATCTGTAATTGTTCAAAATTGATGATGGGACTGTACCCCCCAGGATGGTTCAGAATGGTCGAAATCTAAGGGACTACCAAGGCTTGGTCCATTTGGGTCAGAAACGACTGGTAAGTTGATTTCCCAGTGATTGATTTTGCGCAAGGGTTATCTCTATCGTTTGCCAGCAAGGTTTGACAGTGTTTTTCTGGAGACCCTGCCTCACAAATCACGCAGGTGCTGCTGACCCTGCACATAGGATTAGTTCTGACAATGGTCTGCTCAAGCTGGACAATTGCAGCTTCAAGCAGAGCAGACAAGGCAGAACCACACTCTGCAGATCGAAGTGTCACTTCAACGGTCAAAGGAAGTGACCGTTGCCAAAACGGTTTCAATCCCTCTTCGACCAGTGCCCAGTCCCCTCATGATTACCCAAAGCTCGGCTGCCCAAGTCTTCTTTACTTTTGGAATGATTCTGAATGGCTGAGGTTTACAAGCACAATGTACGACCGGGAGTCTATGTCTCTCCTGCCCCATCCATCTCCCCTGAGATTTCTGGTTGCATCAGTGCATCGTGACATGCGAACCTACACCAAGTGCCTCTGGTGCAGCTTGTGCCCATCGTCATCGCACTGCCAGCCATGGCACCTTTGTGCGGTGTGGAATTTCCCAAGTTGGCTTCGTTGCAGGCCCAGCAGCATAGATCGGCATAGCATTGATGAAGTGATGGAGGATGATGGAGTGATGATGCATATGAAGAGCTACCTGGGTCTGTGTGATCAGTTTGGAAAGACTGAAGCCTTTACTTGTAGCATGACGGCATCCGTTTAAACAATCATAGGGACAACAATGTGAAGCTGTCCGAAAAGATTAGAGCCAACATGAGCCAACAAACTATCAAGATATCACTCCTTTAGTCGTTACCTGACGCTTTGCGCCCCGGTGGAAACAAACCGGCTCTTTTTGGAAAAGCAGACTGAAACTGAATTATCGAGCGTGTTTGGTTCTCTTCAAGATGATCTCAATTTAGTAGCCTTAGCTTGATATCCCAAGCTCATTTCCTGATTGTTTATTGAAGCCTTCTTTGCTGGCATGATCATCGAATTAGAAGCCATTTGTCACCCACCAAACATGTTTAGTTATCAAGGAATAAGCCACCAAATACCTCGTGCACCCAATGATTGCTTTGAGAAAATATCGAGGTGATGCTGGCCAAGCTGACTGACCCATCATGCAGCATCGTACCATACCAACCCACTCCACCAAGGGTCAGGGTCGGGCGAGTGGCCGGCGATATTGAGGCATATTGGAGGATAAGGGGTGTGTTCCTGTTCTCCGAACAGGGGCTTTTCATGAGAAATGGAGGATCCCCAATTCTGGTTGATTAGTCTCCTAATGCCAGCGGGAGTTGCACGTATTCACTAATTATGCAAAGATTGTAAGAAGACCAGATCCTGTTGTTTGTAGGTCACGGGGATGCCATATGAGCAACGAAGTATAATGCCATTGCATGCAATAACAATGTTTGCTGGTTGATTTTCAGAAGAGGGACGGGTCTTCCAAAACCACCGAGCAGGTCTTTAGTTTCGGGGAAACCATGACTTGGGACCTATGAGAGATTATGAGAGGTCCATAATCTCCAGCCACCCTCAGTCTTATCATAGCTGCCGCGTTGTCCCCTCCAATTTATTGTGGTGCAGCACGCTACAGATCTCACAATCTCCAGTCTCCAAGGATCAATTTGCAAGTACCCACTATCATCGACCATCATCAACCATAAACAGACATTGACAGTCCATGCGCTGGGCACTATCAACATCTATCAACCATTAGTCCATATACTAACCATGTTCCACCACTATGAACCATCATCAACCATGAGCCATTGCTTAATAGTCACCATGAACCATCATTTAATCATTATCATGTCTATCAACCAGCACTAGCCACCATCAATCACGAACCATCACGAACCATCATCAACCATCATCAACCATCATCAACCATCATCAACCATCATCAACCATCAACTCCCTTAGGCCATAGCGACCAACACGGGGAACCCTGCCTGGCGCGACGACTTCAGGCATCGCCCAATGCCAAGCGCTTCACGCCGCGCGAAGCCGCGACCCGAGTTTTTCTGCGCGCGCGGAGCACCAATTCCAAGGCATGGACGGCGTGCTGTTTGGCTGGAACGAGCTACCATAGTGGCTATTGGCTAGCACCCAACCAGCTGGATGGTTACAATTTTGTGGCAGTAAATGTTAAAAGATTTAAAAGCTGGCTGGATTACAACAATCTGAAGTGCTGTTTTTTCGGTGGTTGAGATCGGCTACCGTAACAATATTGGCTACAGTTATGGCTAATAGTGGTTCATGAATAGAGAGATCCATATGAAGAAGCCACGCCCAGTTTCATGCTAGCTGGAGATCTAGCATCGCCTGCTTAAGCTTCACAGCTGCATCTCCCAGGAACATTGGGATGATGGGTTGAAATCATGTAGATTTGGTGAGTTTTGGACCACCCACCTGGAGATCATCAGTTGGAAAGCCACGTCTCGCACAGACACGTGAGTATCAAATGTTTGTGCGTGTGTGCATGCATGGTGCTGTGCAGAGCTTCAGGAAACACAAATTACAAACATTGTTCTTTCACTCTTCAGAGACGGTTTGATGTATTTAGTGCTCAATCCCACGCACAGCTGGGCGGGCTGAGACCCATGTGGCTTTGTTGAAGGTTACCTAGTGACAACAGGATGGAGCACCACCACCACCATGTCAGGGAGATCCCAACTGGTTCAGTTGAGGGTGATCCTTGGGGAGCCGAGCCAGTGGCCTTCTTAGCGGTGCCAGTGCTGGCTCCAGCGCAGCTTGTGTTCGTGCAAGGCTGTTGAGGAGACCCACTCTCAACGATAGGAGATCAAATAGCCCATATTCGCCAACAACTTGGCTAATGTTACCGAAATCATAATATAGACCAACAATAAAAAGGAAGATAATGTACAACTAGACCAATAATGATAGTAGGGATGTACCAAGAAGAAAAGATCTATGCAAATCAACTTTCTTTCTGGCTTGCTCATCAGGCATTTCATCCATGCAATCACAACGTATGCCTTGTTCATCAGGTCAGCCGGCCCATCGAAAGCCTGGGCTCCCAGGTTCCAGTTTTGTTGTATTCACATGCAGTCACTATCAACCACTCCAACGGTGCCCGCTGCAAAGCTTCATCTTTGCCATGACAGTTGTTAAGCTTGACCATGCAGACTTGGCCCAGCATGAGGCTCGCATGCTTCAGCGGCTGCGAATATTGTGGCAAGATGAGCGGCTTTGTGATGTCGTGCTGAAGAGTTGTGATGGCACGGAGCATCGTGCTCATGCAAACGTGCTTTGCGCAGCCAGTTTGGATCTCCAAAACATGCTGCTTGGATCTTTTCTTGAAGCTGGCCACGTTCAACAAGGAAAGCCGGTCGAAATGGCGGCTTCTAAAGCAGTAGTCAAAGCATTGTTGGAGTACGTTTATGGTGGGAACCCCCAAGTGGAATTGCAAGATGCTCTTGAACTTCTATGCTTGGCAGATGCATATAACTTTTCAGAACTGAAGAGGACGATTGAGGTTGGTCTCCACAACTCTTTGGACTCTGCTCCTACGACTGCAGCCTTGAAGATCTTGCAAGAAGCTCATCAAAGTTTGCATGGCTTGAAGGCTGCATGCGAAGAGAAGGTCGCGGCGAACTTTGAAGCGTGCATTGACCTTCCTGACTTTCTTGCCTTGAATGCCAGCCAAATTGCCCGAATCCTGCAAAGAGAAGATTTGAGGGTGTCCCGAGAGGAACTGGTTTTGAGTGGACTATTGAAGTGGATGAACAGCTCGAAGGACAGGGCTGCTTTCTTAGGCGTTTTGCTTCGGAATGTCGATTTTCAAGCGCTCGCGTCAAACAGTTTAGCTCGGCTTCGGCACCTTTCTGCATCCATGGGTGCCAACGGTCATGATTTACAGCGTGAGGTTGATGAGGCTTCCCAGGCCCGCAGGAAGCGCAGGGCTGTGGAAGTTTTTCGGCCAAAAAGGCGTTGTTTGCAACACTGGTCACCAGCGCTGGGTGCTTCGGCAGCTCCACGCAAAGTATTACCGTGGGCTTATTCCATGTGCGGCCATGAGGGTGCCATCTATTGCGCAGCAGAGAACGGCATCCTGACTTGGAAGCCTGGACAGGGTGAGAGCCGTACTGTTGATGAAGGTGACACGTTGGGGCTGACATCAACACGGTGCACAGTATCTATCTCACCCGAGGGCAAGATTTTCGCCGTGGACCCCGACGCTGACAAGCTTCTGAGTTTCCAAAACGGTTCTGCGACTTTTGTGCTTGGCGATGTTGGCTTGACATTTGTTTGCTGCTCTCCGAATGGAGT